>OZ023273.1:126796712-126924712 GCA_964007475.1 Hybos culiciformis | reverse complement strand
AAAAAGTCACCTCTAGACTATTTAGTCAAGGCCTAGATTCATTCTTTCTATTCAACTCCAAATGCATCATGAGAAAAAGCAAAACATATATAATTACACAAAGATAATTAAGAAGTAGCCTCTTTAACATTTGCAGAATTATAAATTTAGCGCAAAAATCCACTTACAGGCAAAATAACTTCTTATTTTCTTTGGCCAATAATTTTATTCATAAATATTGAGTGTAGTGTAGAAATTATGATCTGAAATTAAAAATTTTCCCCATTTGTGACATAAAGCTAGAGAATATCAAGGAATTTTTAATACTCATTTGTTGGCAACATTTTTTTCCCGAAGAACTACGAATATTCGCAAAATTCTAGAAAGAAAAAAAAGCAAGTGAAAAAGAAAATAAGAAAAAATTAGTAAATAAAAATTAAAATTTGGAAAAGCATATTTTTGTTTGAATTTTTTATTTTTTTAAAAATTTTCATCATATTTTTTATTTGTTAGAAATGGATATTTTGAAAAAAATGTTTGCCAAAAAGGAACAAGAGAAAGAGTAAGTAAGGAGATTTTTCTTCTTTTTTTTTTTTTTGTTTTATTTTTAGATTTTTTTTGATTATTTTTTTTGCTGCCTGCTGGAATGGAAATGAGAAAAATCAATAATTTTCATCCAGATAAATTTTCCTTTACTCGATTTTTCCAACCTAGGTAGGTATACCTAACTATTTGTAGACAGCTATGCATACAACAATTATCAATCAATAGCCAATCAAAATAGCGGTAACATATCTCTTCGGCGGAAGGAAATTGTTGGCGAAAATGAAAAAATTTTCAAAATAAAAACTTAAAGTACCTATACCTAGGTACATGTACCTAAAACCTACCTAGTAAATAGTAATTAATCCAAAATACCCGCTGAGAAATTTATAGATGGAGATCAAATAAAATACATATGTTACCTACCTCAGGGGAGGATTTACGAATTTTTCTGTAATTTCAATTCAAACAAGAAGCATATTGTATTATTTAATTAGTTCAATTTATTTATACTTTTTTTTCTTCTAAATTTTTGATTTACAAATTTATCGATTATGACTTCAAATTCAATTTTCTCGAACACGTCGTGTTCGATGTGTATAATTGAAATGATATTTAATTTCGTTTCTTTCAATTGTGATCGAAGATAAATTTTGATTCTTTTCAAACAAGAAAATGCTAGTGACAGATAAATTCTGAAGATGATTTCCACATTTCGAAATACCTACGTTATTAGAATTTTTTTGTACATTAATTTTATGCTATTTTTTGCCGCCCCTTCAAATATGCCGCCCTGGGCAAGTGGCTAGTGTGTCTGTGCCTATCGGTAAATCCATGACTAACCTACCTAGTAACCTACATATGTACATGTTTTTGAGCGCTATCTAACTCCAATTTATTGGAAACTAAACGAGAAAGACAAAACTAAACTATAAACGAAGAATAAAATGGCAGTAGGTAGATATATTGTAACCTAAGCATTCAAGGCATTAATTAGTTATGAGGACGAGAACAACCTAGATCTAGATGAAGGTAGCTACCTATTTACCTATTCCTTGGAATACCTAGTCAACGGAGTGCACTTTTCTAGGAAAAGGTTCTGTAGTACTGTTTAAAGAACAAGAAAATATTCCAGTTTCGATTTTCTTTTTTCACATTCATAAAGATTAAATTTTTTTTTGCTATTTGATATTAGGAAATCAGAATTCAGGAAACCCACTTGGTTCGAAGATGATGAAACTGATGATGAATTGTTTGATGAGCGGGCTTTTCAAATGTTTACAAATCCAGTTGAATTGCAAAAAAATTTTGAACAACAATTAAGAGAAATGCTTGAAAGCATGAAGCAATTTGAAAGTTAGTATTGTTTTTTTTTTTGTATTTATTTTCTATACAACTTTTTTTTTTTATGTTAAGCAAAGATTATGAAGATACTTCTTGTTATTTTGTAACAAAGGTACCAATATTAAAAGTTTTTTTAAATCTTTTAAGGTTTCGCTTTTTTTTTAAATTTTATTCTAACACAAGTCGCTCTAAAGCTAGTCTTTATTAATAAGAGCACATACAAAAATCTCATAGAAAAAAGCACTTTGACTTTTTCCCAAATTCTATAATTTTCCGTGCAGCTTTTCCAATTTTTCTTTCACAAAAAACAATATGTCTAACCAATCATCTTTATTAATTGTCATCGACATTAATTGTGTTCCTGAGTTGACTTGAAAATAAGTTTTCAAGAGACATCGAAATGTGGATGTAAGAATTAAAGTTGAATTGATTCGCCTATTGCGGAATATTGAAAATTTGGTTTATTTTTCTTTCTAATAAAAATTTCAAAAAACTGTGATTAAATACTGTGATGTACCTATGAAGCGAAAAATGGTTTTGGTTTTTTTGATTAATAATATTGTACCTACAGTTTTCCAAATCAAAACTTTCTCTGATGATGCCTTATTTTTATTACGTGTTATAGAATATAATGTTAATGAATGTTTTAGAAAGATTTAATGTCCCTATGATAAGACGATAGATAATCAAATAGTACGAAAAATGCATGATATTAAATATATGGTTGTTATTTTTGGTAGTAAATACGATTTCCAAAAATATTAGAACGGTATTATACATAGTGCAGTCCGAATTTATTTGTATTAGTATAATTTAATAATACATTTTTTTATCTTTTTTTAGGATCTGACCAGGTTATAGAAAAAGATTTGAAAAAGGACTATCTTAAACCTGGTTTCGAAAACAACATTTATTCTAATGTGAAAAAAATACTTGATTCAGATTTGGATGGTGAAATTTATGCTGATCAACTGCATTCTCTTATGCAACGCTTGAATCCAAATGATAAAAATATAATTGCAGGAAACGCAACAAAATCAAAATTGGTACAGTCAAAGAAAAAATTAACAGATGAAGAGATTATTTTGGCTAAGATCCACGGATCGTACATTGAGACTGAAGCTCGACCCACTCGCTCCAGGATTCCCAGCTCTAAAACTCCATTCCCACATCCACATCATCCTTTTGGCGGTGTTTTCGAAGGAACACACCATGTAAGAAAACAATTAAGCTTAAAAATAGGGATAATGTTTCGAATGTATATTTAAAACCAAGAACAAATATAATATTACGAAATTAATTTCGCAATTTGTTTTCGAGACAGCTTAATACTTACGATACAAGAAAATTATCATTACAAAATTATAATAAATTTTTTGAACATCTACTTTTTTTTTTCAGGGTCCACGAATGTTTGGTCAAAGTATTATAAAGCAAACCGTTCGCAAGCCAGATGGATCTTATGAAACAAAAACAACTGTACGGGATTCCGATGGTAACGTAAAAACAACAATACATCGTACCATAGAAGGAAAAACTGACACTGTATCCAGTTACGACAATTCGAGCGAAATAAAACCTTCTCAAGTTAAAGAGAATGCTGCAATTTTGGAATCCGATCGTAACATCTTCGTATCAAAAAATGGATACGCTTTGCCAAAAAATTTGTGGTGACCAAAAATTTTCAAAATTATTATAAATTTTTGGAAACAATTAAATAATCCCTTAATGTTAAAATTAAAACTACATATTTGGTGTTATTTTAGTAGCTGAAAATTAATTTAGTCTTTAGAATATAATAATCACAAAAAGAGACATATTAAAAATGTTCTTTATCGAAAAGAAATTGAAATGCTTAAATGTTTGAAAGTTTTGGTAACAAACAAAAGAGGCTTTAAGTCATTATTCTTTCTGTATACATCAGTCTTCAATTATTAAAAAAAATAATAATTAAAACAGCTAGTAATTTCAATAGCTCATGAGAAGATTGCACCGTATTATTTATATCACTATATTGTCAAATTTTGAAGTTTGAAACAAACTATTTAAAAAAGGAAAGAATGATTTATATAATTTAATTATATAATAATAATAATAATAAAACAAGTATGGAATTCTCAGAACAGTAAATTTTTTGTGAATAATGGCGACATAAACTTTTAGATTTTGTAAAGCGGTTTTTTTCAATTAACAGGAATTAATTTTCCCAACATTATTTTTTTTTACTCTTTCAAGTACTTGATGTCGTAAATGCTTGCATTTATAATGATTATGATGATTTTTTTTATAACATTGACAAAATATATTTTTTAAATTAGAACTGAAAAATTGAAAATTTGAAAAAAATCCGCGAATAAATTATTATTATAATGTAAGAGAAGCTCTCGTGCTAAGATAATATTTTTATTTCTAATTTTCCTATCTCGTTCATTCATTAATCTTGTCAACACGGTTATTATTATTATTAGAATTTGCTGAAATAGAAATATAAAAAAAAAAAAATAAGATTATCTGGAGAGAAATAAAGTAGTTTTCCTTTTTAACAATTTGTATTGCATATTTGTTAAATGTACATAATATATTTTCGTTTTTTTTTTTTTTTTAAGTAATATTAATCATGATTTGATCAGTTTTAAAACTTAAATGAGTAAAACTCCAAAACTTCTAATCACTCTAATACTCAAAGTAAAAAATAACTGTCGTATAAAACAATTAGAGGTTCTATGATATCAATATTTGAATCTAAATAAGCAAAAAAAGACACACAATTTGGATAAATATATATTTCAAAAATCTCATACCATATTGATAATGTGGACAAGCTAAGTTTGTTTGAGACTATTTCAAATTTAAGAAAAATCAAGTATAAAAAAAATTTATTTTTATTTCGAATGTCTTCATCGTATATCTAACAAGACGGACTCTTTCGGTTTCAAGACTAGTTGAATTTTTGTGCAATAAATTGAGTTATGAATTCACCAAAAATTAAAAAAATTACAGAACCCAATTGCTTTATTAAAATAATAGAATTGGGAAAATAAATTTATTTTGGTCTTGACTGCTGATCTATTTTCCCAAACACACTGAATACTAAAGGTCTTACAAACGAACATAATACATTAATAAAAATGATTTAATACTGAATCTGGTTGTTCTTGTATTGTGAACAACATTGTGAACAATTTTATTGGTTGGTATTAAGATTTTATTCTACGTAGTTTAGGATTATTGTAAAACTTTGCAACCATTTATAAGTTCTTAAGAAAGAGAGTTCCGTTTTATGTTTCATTTTTAGAATACTTTGCAAAATAAAATATACAATATAATTATACAAAGATTAAATCGTATACAGCATATAAATAGTAGTACATAAATTTCTTTTGTATAACACAAAGAAAGATATGACATGCGAAGGACTGAATTGAAAATATTTTTAAGTGAATTTGGTTAAGTAATCATATTTATCAGTAGTTTGTACATAAATTTAATAATATGTATTAATAAATGGTTTAGAGTGCATACCTATAAAAAAAAATTTGTTTATTTCTATTGATTTAGGAAGGTAAATGTTTTCAACAAAATTACATAAATTTTAAGCTTTTTAGCATATCTATCCCTTCAATACATTAATAACATGCTACTTCAGTAGTTTCTTGGCGGCAAGGAATCATGAATTAAATAGTAATTATTATAATGATCACTGGGAAGCTAGACTATTTATTAATAATACTATTTTCTAATATAAGAAATCAATAAAATAAACAATTCGTCGAATTGGATCACGGTAAGTAGGTACAGTCTCCAACCTAAAAAAAAAGTAGCGGAAAACTATGTAATGCAATTTTTTAACTGTTAATGATAACATGTTCATATTTTGGGAAATTTTAATTTATGCTTAGTGAGATAACTTTTGTTGAATAAACTTTGATTTAGACAACTGGAGAAGTTTGGACTTTGAAACTTTTTTTTTGATTTGATTATTTTCACTTTTTAATTTCTTATCCCAAATTTTAAAATTAACTTATGAGAAAATGTTAAAAAACTAAATTCTGTTTTAACAATCTCAATTTTGTTTTTTTGATTTAATTTCTGTACTCTTTGTTAACTCGAAATAAAAAAGCTTGAGAACGTGGACTTCTATAATTTTGGCTTATTTGTGTTTTCATACAATAAAATAAAATTACCTTATATTTTTTTATATGTAGAACAAAAATTTCTTCTAACCTTCAATATACCTTGCAAAAATAAGAAATAAAGAAATAATTAATTTTTATTTATTTATTTAAATTTATTTATTTATAGCTTAACAAAACTCTAACATTTTTAGGGATGAGGCCTACAATATGTTTTTTTTTTGTGGACGAATAAAATAAATCTATTTTTTAAACAAGATTAAATATTAAAATTGTTTTGTACATTTTAAATTAAAGTTTCTTACAGTTAATTCAATTTTCATAAATATTTACAAGTAGAAAATCAACTGAAATTTTTTGAGAACAATCACTTTCTTGTTTATTAGAAAAATTTGCTTAACGTTGTCAAATTTAAAAGTTACAAAAAACTATTACAATGTTTATTAACTATTTAATTTTTTCCTGAAACAACATTTTAAAAACAATTACATTCTAAAACTAAAGCTAATATTAAAAATCTAATTTTAATCATCAAATAAAAATAAAAAACTTTCCCAGTGTGTTCTCTTGGGAACAAAATGTTTGATTCGCCAACATTTGGAATTCGAAGAAAAATTTTTTTAGTGTTAAATATGTACATTTTAATCGAAATATCTGATAGAAACTCTAACTTGCAATAAAAAATAAAATATTGAAATTGTAATTAAATTTAATTTTATCAACTCTTTATAAAATTTATTAATTTATATCTTTTTATACAATCCTGATATTTTTAATTTAAAAGCTTCATATACTTATTTTGAGTGTTAAACCAAAACTCATTATAATTTTTATAACCAAATCGAAATTATATTTAAAATAAAAGTTTACAAAGAAATGAATTATATTTTTCTCATTTTTATGAAATAACAAATTCTATAAAAAAATATAAATAATTTTTTTCTTACATATGTACGAATAAAATAAAATACTGAAGTTAAAATTTCAAATAAAATATACCTAAAATATTTTAATTTCTAATATCTGAAAAACATTTCGTTGCAACAGATGTGAATGGTGATATGATTTTGCTCATATAACTCTAAACAGTTTTTTAACAGAGAAACATGACAAATATATTTTGTATGAAAATACCTACTGAAAAATTAAAAATTGAAACAAATTAAAACAAATCATTCAATCAATGATATCAATTTTTTTTAATTAATAATAATTATATAATAAATTGAATTTAAAAATGAAATTGTTTTTTTTTTTTTGGTTTTAATCCTATTTTAAGTTTTCTATAGGAATTATCATATTGTTTCATACGTTTGTTATGTTTTTGTGCCTACTTAGATGCTTTGATTGATGGTTTTTTTTTGTAGATCTTTAAATTTATGTTGGTGTTGGATGATATCAAAAAATTTTATTTAGAAAATTTTATTTTTTAATTTTTGAAGGAAATACGAAATTCTAAATACAATGCTTGTCTAAATGAAATGAAAATGGATAAGTCTATAGTTAGGTTTTTGAGGTTAACATCTTTTTAGTGTAATGAATATTTAACCTAAATTAGTGTGTCAAATTTTCAAATTTAACATGAAACATCACGAAAATATTTTATGAAGAAATTTTGAAAAAATATTTCCTTCAAATGTATGTAATTAATGATAATAATATTTTTTTCATAATATATGTATATTTCTAAATTGACATCGACTATTTGTGATGCTTTGTTTCAAGTTGAAACAAATTTATGCAATAATTGTTTGAAAACTGTCGGGGAAGTTACATGTTTTGACTTCAGATAAGCAAAACAAACAATAATTCTCTATATTTTAAGAAAATAGATTGTATTTATCTTATTTTATTAGCGATCAAAGTTCGAAAAAATATTCTAAAATCTTTTTAATGAAGGCTTTTTGACCATCAGTATGCAATAATTTTTGTTATTACAAATTTTAAATTTAGGTTTATTTAAATACAACTTAATAACAAACAATATTTGTGTTTAATAATTTTTTTTAGTTACTATTTCTTTAATTAAGTTTCTAATTAATTTATTCTTGACAAAAACCTTCAGTCTCTTCAATAGCAAAGGTAAGTTTTTCAACCAACTGGTCATAACTTTTGTATGGTGGTAAATCAAGTCGATTAAAACAAGTGTGTGATCTGGGTAACCATGTTTCCTTGCCGACTTTTTCAATACAAAAACGTTGGGGTCCATTTGAGCCCATCAATTCCGCAAAACCACCAACTGGTACTCTACAAGTCCCCGTAACGAACTGAAGAAGTCGCGAACGTTTTTCATTATCGGTATCACGTACAAACTAAAACGCAAATAAAATATGTTTTTTTATATTTGATGAAATCACATTCGAGAAATTAATTAACTACCTGCCAAAACCAGACAACTTGTTTGCTATTTCGATTGTAATGTCTATAGATTGTATTCCTTTGCCAGTCTTCAACATCTACATCCTGCATTCCACATAAAATCAATTCCAATTCACGTTCATCAAAATACTTTAACCACTCCAAAGGAACTACTTCATTGAAACCTTCTAAAAAGGTTTTCGTTTGTTGTTCAATTCCTCTATAAGAAAAAAATCCATTAATTGCTAGTTAGTTTTCAATATTAAGTAAGTATAACAAATCTCTTTTTATTTATATACAATTTTAAAGAAAAATTTTTATTGTGTTAAATTTTTAAGTCAATATATCTCAAGAACGATCTATGGTATCATGATGCGGTAATTTTTTTTTATTGAAAACACAAGTCCTGAATTTGAACTTTTCTAATTTTCAGACTGATTGGTGAAGGAATTCAAAAGTTATGAATTTTTTTCTGAAAAAAAATTGTGTTTTTGGAAATTTATATAGAAATTATCTCAAACCGCCCCTGTAGGATTATCGGAATAATTTTTATTTCCTAAATTAAATTTGACAAATCGATGAAAAATATTGATTTAATTCTCGAAATAACCAAAATTCAAAGTTTTTATTTTTTAAATTCAAATTTGATCAATCGATGGAAAATAAAAGTTTGACAATCAAAAGTACCCGTTGTCAAATTAAGCCTCAGTATGTTTTTGAAGGCAATCTATATCTTAACTAAAGAAATGCATTTTTTAAAGAAATAATTTATCTGATCATTGAATTTCTAACAGTAGGTACCTTGTCATCCGCCATTCTGTCATTAATGTAATATATTCTTCTTTATTCTCCTCCGTAACGCGAACTTTTTCTCCATTTTCTTTAAGTTCGTGATGGATTATTTGTCCAAGAACTTCAAAATCAACAGCAAACCATAATTCTAAGCCACATTCATCTATATTATTATCACGAACCCAAATTAAAGAATTATAAAACTCAGGATCTATTGTTTCTATATCTTTGATTGTAAGTTTTTTATTCAACATTCTTTTATAAAAGGGCATAGTAAAACCTGAATAAATGAATCTTCCATGATAAAGTGCTGTCGCCAGAAATCTTCCAATAAATTTAAAATACTGCAAATGATCCGGATTAACATAACTTGCTGGATTAATTTGTAAACTATAATTATTTTTATTTGCATATTCAAAAAGGCAGTACATAGGATTGAGAACTTCATGCGATAGTAAAAAGAACCACTCTCTAGACACTCCACCATAATCTAAACCTTCTTCTCCACGGAAAATTATGTACAAACGACGCCGTAATTCATAAGCTGGTAGTCGCATAATTTGATGATAAGAATCTTCAAATAGAGTTTGGCGGGTCACTGTAATTTTTATATGCGATGGTAATGCATTACTTTGACACAAATATCTAAATTGGCTTAACTTCCATCGGAATGATCGCTCGTATGCTCGAGGAACACCATAAACACCCTTAGAACATCCTTTTGGTGCACCCGGTCGTGGGTCTTCAAATGTAGTTCTTCTTGTATTGTGGTCCACAAAGAATCTATCACCTGTTGCAGTATAACGAATTTCCCATCCTGGAGGAAGTGGTCCTTCATTTATTAAGCTAACTTCTTGACCCTGTGTTCTAGGATCCTCCCACTGTGTTGTACGATTCTTGTGATTCACAAAATAAATTCTATTGTCTGATTGAACCTTTTTCTCCCAACCGTCTGGTAACGCTCCTAAATGGTCCTCTTCATCCTGTGTGACTGGAGCCACTGAAGCCGTTGGTTGTTGTTGCTGTTGACCGTACAAGAATCGTTGATTACCTATAACAAAAAAAATCCATTGAAAATTTTCTTAACATTTATAACAATTAAATAAATAAAGAAACAGTTACTTTTTAGTTAAAGAAAAATAAGTGTATAACTTTAAAGAACATACCTTGTGCAACAACATGAGCTCGTTGACCTTGCCAATGTTGAAAATGCATCAATCGTTCACTGTTGGGGCGTTGCCAAGTTGTTGTTCTTGTATTATGATCCACATAATAAACACGACCTCTTTGATCTTTTCGAATTTCCCAACCTGGTGGTAATGGAGTTGGTTTTTCCCAATAAGTGGACCTCGTGTTATGATCTACATAATAACGTCGCCCATATTGATCAAATCGAATCTCCCAGCCGCTTGGTAGAGGTTCGTCATCAGCTTGCGCAGCTTGCAATTGTTGATCAGAAACATTCGAAACTGGTGCAGGTGTTCCATTAGTAACACTATTAGGATTTGGAGATTGTTCAGATGTTGATTGAGCATTTTGTCCATCTTCTGGATATGTTTGCATTGCTGGTGAACTGTTTCCATTTGGCACAATTACTCTGAGTTGCTGTTCCCAGACATTGTTACTGCTTCTTCTTATAGCACCAGTTGATGCGCCTTGAACAGGATTATTTAAAGATGGCGAAGCAGGCCTTGCTGTTGCACTAACATTTAAATTACTTATACCATCTACACAAGCTCTTGTATCAGGCGCTTGAACAGGGCCATTTTGTGATGTGCTGTTGCTGCGCAATCGCATGCGTGCTCTAACACCAGAATTTAAAATACTACTACGCCCTGTTCCATTGCAGGGACTAGCACCCATTACTATATTGTCACCTTCGTTTCCATTCATTAGCATCAATTGACTCATTTCAATTTTAAGTCCATTTAAAATTGCCACAAGCTCACCACTTTTTGTTTGTCGATTATCAGATTTAGATGTAACAAGTAAATCCATACTAAGTTCTAAATTATCACATCGTCCATTATAATGATGCAGAATTTGATTTAAATTAACAGAGCGCTCACCGATTACAGCATCTTTTCGAAAATTGGAATGATCTAACACTTTAAACAGTAGAATAGAGTTTGGAGTGACCTAAAAATCATTTTTGATTAATGATTTATCAATAAAAAATGTTTGTGAATCACTTATTTCAGAAATAAAAATTTTTGTTAAAGTAGTTTCGTTTGTGAGAAACAATAAAATTTTTGTGATAACGTCTACTTAAAATAATTTTTTTGGATCTTACTGAGTAAAGAAATTCAACACTCTACAATTCAAGTAATGCAACATTATTATCTCTAAATTGTATATTTCTTAATTTTTATGTTTTCGACATGAAGACGTATTTTTAATGAACAATCACAGAAATTTTACTATTTTATTATTAATTAAAATGCAATTGAAAACAAGTCGACAAAAACTTATGAATATTAATATGGAAAATTTTTACTTATTGCCAACTATTAATTAACTCAATTCTTACAATTTTACTATAAGTACTTAAATGCATTTAATTAATTTTTTCTTCAATTTTAGCATACATTTTAACATACATAATCATACATAATCCATTTTAACATACATATTCAAAACAATTAAACATATTCCAAAAAATCCTGCTTGAATTTTTTTTGAATATGAAGGAAAAAACAATTGCAAATTGTGATCAATTTTGACTGGTTTTTTATTAAAACAATAAGACTAAAAGTGATAAAATTATTTGCAGTCAATGGGAAAAACTAGTTTCATCTTAATGTACAGGAATTTCAACTTTTAGATTTAAATTGCATTTTTAACTAGCTCAGAACTCTTTGACTTTCAGACTGAACAAAAACATAAAATAAACAATAAAAATTTATTAATCTATTTTAAATTTATTTATAAAAATATAAAAAATATTACCAAAACTGTGAATTCCTCGTTCCATTTTGGTAAATATGTGCTTTTTACAAAATCTGTTTTACGCTTGCTTTTGTTATCAATTAATAATTCAACATAGGGATTAGGCTTTAAAAATCCATTGTTCCGCAACGAAGCATGTTCAACTGTTTGAATAATTTAAAAAAAAAATCATTTATTTTTAAAATCAATAATAAAAAATAAAAGTGATCCACTGCGAACAGGAAATCCTACCCCAACTTCTCATATTCGAAAGAAGAGTCCCAATTTATCATGTTGTTTTTGTATTTTATGTTTTAAAAGGATAATATTTTGAATGACATTGCTTTATTTTTTTGTATGACGAAATAATCACGGATTTAAAATTCAGGAATCCAAATAATTAAAATTACATTTCTATAATTTTAAAATTTCTAGCAATTTTAATTACCATAATGATAAGTTTTAGGTTTTTGTTTAAAAATTATCTTCCAAAGTATTTGCTTTTCCTAAATGATAACTCTTATCGTAAATTAAATAATTTTAATTGCCGTTCAAATTTAACAAAAATAATCGTCAAGAAAAATCAATAAATGTAATTATCTGATAGATATTTGTTTTAAGTATGTAGGTACATTAAATTAATATAATTGCCTCATTGAAATATTTATGTTACAGAAAAAATCACCTAAACATGACATTTATTGAAATTGAAGGTCACTTCAATTTTATGCAATGGGAATAAAGGATAATAAGTATTATAAGTATATGTCAAACAAAAACAAAGATTTTATTTAAAAAAAATAATGCTAAACACGTTTATTCCCAACAAAAAACGCAATTATTCTTTACCGCCACTTTGATTAGGTTCGTATTTACACATTTTCATGAACAAAAAATTTTACTTTTCTTTACACGATAAGATATAAATATGTATTTTACCTAAACTCATTTTATCACAATTAAAAATAATAAGTATCATTAGTTTTTCTATATTTTCGTTAACATAAAATTATGTTATAATTTAATTAATGTTGACTTGCGTAAGCCCAATATTTTCAAAAAATTATAATCTTTTGTGTGTGAAAACTATTTATTATAGTATCGTGTGTAAGTTTAGTTAGTTTATAATTTTAAAACTTACTTGTTATGCTCAATTGATGATAACCAGGATTGCTGTTTATATTAGCAACAGCTTCTGCCATAACTTCAATTTATTTATATTGGAAATAATTTTTGTTTTATTGTTTTTTGAATTTTCGGTTTAATGATAACATTATAAACCTGGAAAATAATATGATATAAAATTGATATAGATTAATTTTAAAATTTCCATATATATTTAAAGAAAATTAAAGTAGGTAAATAATCAAATTACAAATTCGAATCAATTATTAACAATATTTTTATAAACTGTTTTTTTTCTGCTATCGGGAAAATATGATTATTTTAGTCTTAATCCGAATGTAAAAAATTGATAATTTTGGGCTGTTCTGTTATTTTCTCAATTGGAGGCGAATTCTAAAACTTAACAAAAAATAAAACATAATTAAGGGAGTGTAATTTCAAATTTCAACACACCTGAATTCTTTAAAAAAAAATTCAAGATATGGAAAAATGTGTCTTAGACTTTAGTTTCTCTTTAGTTGTATGTGAGTTGTACAGGATGATTCTCCTTACAAAATTTCAACTTCATGTTAAAAATTAACCAATAGGTGGTATAATGCATTTTTTACTTAATTCTTTTAGGATAAATGTAAAGTAGATTAAAATACTTGTTACTATAGCATATAGTCTTGTGATGATTAACTTGAATCATTTTATTTTACAAATTTAATTTTTAAAAAACAATGTAATAAATAATGAAATATCTTCTTAAATTAAAATTTCGACAAATTTATCAGGGAGATTACTTATTATAAATTAAGATTACGACAATTCTACTCTTATGCATGCATTTTAATTTTTTGTTTAACTTGAATGAAAATACATTTGTTCGTAATTCATAATAGCCCTATTATGATAATTATACTATTTAAAAAAAATAAAATAAAATTTCAAAGCTTAAAATTGAATAAACTTTGCTTTCCATAAACGAGCGAAATATCCACAATTTTGTTGAAACTCATGAAATATAATATATTAAATTTTAAAAGAAAATTTTTGAGTTCTTAGTTTGTAATTTAAAACAAAAATTAACTAAAGCTCTTATCATTTTTCTTAAAATTTAGTTCAAAATAAAAATATAAGTACATAATTGTTTACTTATCAATTTAGTAGGAAAAAATTTATAGCAGCAGATAAGAGGCAAAACGCTAAATAATTTATATAAGTAATTAATATTATGTACATAGGTAGGTACTTCATTAAAATTGAGTGAAAAATATTCTAACTATAATAATTTCATCTTTACAAACTCAAATTAATTGCGAATTAATTATGAAAATTATAATAAAAATATAATTAATTAATTAATTAATGAATACAACTGTTTTTTTTATGAAAAGGCATATTATATATTCATTATATAAAAACATATTGCAAAAGATATTATGGTAATTATTATATTTTACCATATCGCTTTTTTATTGAAGTACAAGTTAAGAACAAAATTTTTATATGCCATTAACTAGAAACTTGGAGCTATTTTTACATTTCCAAAATTGAAAAACACGACCATCAGAGTATGAAAAAAGAAACAATAACTATTCTTTTCCAGTTCGAAACAGATGATGTTATTGCAGACTTTTTACTTTGAAATAAAATACAGGAAATACTTTTAAATGGGTTTAGATATTGAAAAAAAAAGCATTGAAATTTATGACGAAAATATTTGTTTAATTAATTATAATTTGTTTAAGTAATTATAATTCTTATTAATTCAATATTTATTATATTTCTCTTAGTTTGTAATATTTAATTTTTTGCAATTATTTTATTACGCTTTTTCAATTTTTTAGCAAAATCATTTAGACAAGAAATAAGTTGTTTGATAGAAGTTATTTTCTTGAAATAATTTTAAACGTGCCTCTTTCTCATTTTTAAAAACAACAGAAGGCAATGAAATAATCTGTTCACTTGAAATTAATATTTATGAACAATGTAGATATTCATAAAATGAACCGATGTAATGTATTTGTATGAGAAAGAAAGTACATCATATTATTAATATTATTATTACAAAAATAAAATTATAAATATATTAATACTTAGAAAAAAACTGGAAATTGAGCCAAATACATAAATGAGTCTGTTCAACTCATTGAATTTTATCATAATTTTAAAACTTTAACCACTTAATATGTGTTTTTGTAATAATTAAATTTGATTATTTCTTTATTACGCAGATTACACATAAGCCCTAAATCTAATTGTTAATTATTTTCTTTTATCTTTGTAATAATTTTAGAAATAGAAAAAAATTGAAATTCAACTAATAATAACATTGGTTTCCGAATCCTTCAATTACTCAATAATCAATATCATCCGCAACCTATCATAATATCGAAAAGTGACTGACTTTACAGAATTTTTTCACGTATAGAATTTTAGTGCCTAACTTCTGGTTGCGATTGATTACCTACAAACCTAAAAAATAAATTTATTATTAAGAAATTCTAAAAACATAAACAAAATGAAATGTTTTCGTAAAATACAATTTCCCTTAGATGGAGTTCAAGACAACATTTCCTATACAGATAATAAAGAATACAATTAAGTGGGTGCGTATCGAGTATTAAATATTATAACACTGATGTTAAAAATACTAAAAAAGTTATATACAAAGAACTTGAATTATATTTTGAAACAATGACCTGATAACAGACTACAAATGAGGGTTCAGGAAGAAACGTAATTGTAAGTCTCTGCTGAATCTTATTATTATGGCTTGGAAAATGGCCGTACGTAATAAAAGAGGTAGTGTTCGCAGTCTTTTTCGATTTGAAAAGAGCATTTGAGAATGTGAATTAAATGGAACAATATAAAGTTTTAGAGCTAGAATTGAAATCCTTAATCAATGGTGATACCTAAGTGAGAGAAGACCCAGTTTAATTTCTTTGATGTTCTATTGCGAGTAGGTACCTACCTACCACAGGGGAAGTATTATTATGTATAATGAAATCAGCCAGAACCAGACCAGACACAATTTATATCAAAGATTTAAATTTTGTTAATGTTCTTAAAATTAAATTCCCAGAAAAATATGTTTTAATTTTTTTAATAAAACGCAGTTAAAAAATACCCAACTAACTTTCTTATAAGTGGCCAATTTTTTTTTTTTAATAAAAAATTCTAAATAAGTCAAAAAAAAAAAAAAAAAAAACAGAAAGATAAAATAAATTAATTTTATTCCTGATAATAATATACAAAAAAATATAATTCTTCTGTGTGTGATTTATTTTAATAAGGGGATTTTTAATTTTTACATAAAAAGATAAAAAGAAAAAAAAATTTTTTTTTTCTTGGGTTCAAAAGGTAATTAATGAAATGTTTTTTATTTTGAATTGGATTATTGTTATTTTCAACAATAAAAATAAATAAATAATAATAAAATAAAAAAAAAAAATTAATCAAAAATCAATAAATATTTCATGACCATCTGTTAAACAACACACGATTTTCTTTAATTTTTCTTTTAAATTTTCATAGGTAAGGTACCTACTACCTATTTATATAAAAAAAAAAAAAAAAAAAAAAGGCGAAAAATAAAAATTGAAATATTTTATTTTTTTTCATCGTTAAAGTAAACTTACGTCAGGTAAAAATTTTTCTTCTATTTAATTGTGAAATTATCGAAATATAATTTTTTTTTTCTTTTTTTTCTGTAACTATTTAATTTAATGTTTTATTTATTATTATAATTGATTTTATTTTTTTTTTAATTTTATAATTTAATAAATAATTTTTTCAAGAAAAAGAATTTTTTTCTTTTCTGACGAAAATCGAAAATATTTCTTTTATTAGGTTTTTTTATCACGATTTCTGACAGTTTACTACACAATAACCTTGCCACATCTCAGATATTAAAATTATAATTACCCTCTGTATGTCACTGTTGTATTTGTATGCAGAAAATAATTTTTGTTTAGAAAATAAACCAGGTAAATAGGTAAATTGGTTAAAAATTTAAATAAAATTTCATTTCATGTTACAAAATTAAATTCATATTAAATTCAAATTTCGAAAGAAGCACTTCATGTTAAAATAATAATTTGACTAATATTTATTATTGAAAAAAATATTCAAAATCTGGCAAATCTTTAATCAGGGCATACTACACTATGCACAATGCTTCAGTTTTTTCTTTCCAATTAGTGGATAAGGATTATAGGGGAGCCAAAGGTTCTGACGTGATCATTGAAGTAGAACTGCTGTAATAAGAAACTAGTTTGTGTACTTGAAAATCGAAATGCACTTAATTCAAAAGTTTATTGATTTAACAAAATTACATTCGAGTAGTTGGAAAAATGAATTATCAAATATCAAAACACTTTTATTGTAAACAAAAAATTCAAGACATTCGAAATCGAAATCTTTCAAATTAAGTTTCTCATAAAAAAATTATTCTTTTAAGCTCGGAATTTACTAATTTTTTTTTGATTCATTCATAAATTAAAAAAAGTATTTTGTTTATTATACATTCAGTTTGAATTTATAAAAATTAATTATTTCAAATTAAAGATATCTAATATTTTCTGCAAATTTTGTAACTTATTTTTATAACAAATAAAAACTTCCTTCACAATCTTACTGAATATATTTGAATTTTATAGTATTATAATATTAATGTATTTTAAGATTACAAATAAAAATCATGAATTTAATTTTTTCGACTGTTATGATAAATTTATCGACCTTCAACTGAAAGTAAAAAAGAAAAAAATTAATCTTCTGAATTAAACAAATAAAAAAATTAATTACTGTAAGACGACAAGTCAATTTCATCTGGCAGTTCGGTAATATTAACGTCAAATCTGTCTTGAACCTCATTAAGAATCTTTGCATCAGCTTCATCAGAAACAAATGTAATAGCCAATCCTTTAGTACCGAAACGGCCAGCTCGAGCTACTCTGTGTAAATAAGTATCTGAATCTTCAGGCATGTCATAATTAAAAACAATATTGACTCTTTCAATATCCATTCCTCGTCCAAATAAATTTGTTGCAACCAAAATACGCTAAAAATGGAGACATAAATTGTAAATTTTTATATTTGTTTTTATTTTTGGTGAATTAGGTTTTTACCTTTTGAAAATCTTTAAATTGCTGATATCTTGATAACCTCTCTTCCTGAGTCATACCACGGTGTATACCGATAGCTGGAAAATTTTGCTCTGTGAGTAGTTGTGCCAACGCCATGCATCTTTGTACGGATTTTACGAAAATAACCACCTTTAAAAGTTAATACTTAGTAATGTCAAATATAAAATTATTTTCTGTTTTCTTCTTTCATAGTAGGATCTAGGATTTAAAATGAATATACTGAATATGAACGTAATCAATATTTTTCATTGTTTCAGCTTTAATTTTTATATATTTTAATGTAGTTATTTATATTTTAAGAATAGTAGTTATATTTCAAAAAAGGAGTGGAGTGAAAGTTTTGTGAACGGTGTATTAAATCGTTTTAAAAAAACTTTAGCGAATAGGAAATAAAATGTAAAAAAAACTTCAATTTCGTTTTTAAAATTTTAAAATTAACAAAAATAATTTAGATCATATGTTTAGATATAGAGCAAAAGTTATATAAAGTAACGACTGAAAATTATTCCTTAATTTAAAACTCAATTCAAAACTCTACGGCAGCCAGTACTGAAAAATTTAGACTTATTACCTGGTTAAATTCTAATACATCAAGTAATTCAAATAATTTTTTGTTTTTTTCATTTTCTTTCAATTTCACATAATGTTGTTGCAAACCATGTAAAGTAAGTTTTGCTTCATCATCAACATAAACTTCCATGGGCTAAAAAAAACAAACATTAAATTGGAAAGTCTAAAAAAAAATTTGTGTCTTCGAAATAAATAGACAACAGATTATTTTTATTTATTAACACTGCTGCTGTTGATGCCAATAGAAATTTGTGTGTCATCTAATTGCCATAAATTAGAAAATGTCTTCAAATTCTGCTTGAACTTAGGATTTTCATGGCAAAAAAAATACATACGGTTGATGTTGGAAACACCCATCATAATGTCTCTGATCCATCACATCACCGTCGTATAAACACACCACAATTCTAAACAGTGTTTCCTCAACAATAATAAAATTCAGCTCTTAATATTAGCCGTTTTTTATCAAGTCGTACAAATTTGAAGCTTATACCATGTTGGAGCATTTTTTTCAAACATTATGCAAAAATTATTCATTACCCGCCAAAAATCCGGATCCCCAACTAATATTTCAAGAACCCAAATAATGTATATATTTTTTTAATTAGCGCGTATAAACCACAATTGACCCTTTAATAATTTTAATTGAAATGAATTCTCTCCCGATTAATTTTTTTCTTTCATTATTAATTTTAGATCAATGATTAGATTGTTTTTATTTAAGCTAAAACGGTAGATCTACTTTTTTTATCTCATCATTATTATTTACCCGTTTATTTTTATACTCATATAATTTTTTTTCTTTAATCTGTGATTTTAATGAAATATAATTAAATCAATTTAACTAGTTTAAGCTTGACAATTTCATTCACGACATTAATTAAAATATATTTTATTTTGAAATATCCCGAAATTTTTGTTATTATTTTTCCCGAGTTTATTATAAAATTTTTTTAGATTATAATTAACTTCATTTGGATATTTACATCTTGCATAAATTTTTTGCACACTGGGCGTATCTCTTTACTTAAGGTTGCTGAGAACATCATAACTTGTTTTCCGTGTGGGGTGTTGCGGAAGATTTCTTGAACGTCGCAGCGCATATCTGTTCAAAATTAGAAAAAAAAAAGAATATTAATTTTATTAATTAATTGCTTTCGCTTTTATAGTTGGAAAATTACTTTGAAAAAACAATAGTACACATTGTATAACTAATTTTAGAATACTAAGAAAAAAAACTACATATTACAAAATTAAAAAATACAGATATATCTAATATGTACAGGCGTATCGTGCGTGGGTACCTGCGTAAATAATTAATATTGAATTTCTGAAATTTTTTAAAACCAAAAAGGCAATATCAAGAATGAGTTAAAAATGGAGTTCGGTGTAAGTGTTTTATAGGTTATAAATAGGTGCACATATTGTATCTTCTAAGCCAAATAAAATTCAGATATGATAAATCAACATTATATATTTTATAAATATTTCTGTTGTCCCTATCATTATTTATCATCATTAAGTTATGTCAGAGAAATATAGTATATACAGAGGAATAATAAATGGAGCTAAAGGTCCAGGTGTTATTTTTCATTCTTAAAAAAATTGTCCGGAATTATCCCTCTGTTATATGTATTATATTCGCCTGAGGTAATATTAATGTTATTTATTTTTTTTGTTTCGTAAAAACAAAATAATGTACCTAAGAGCTCCAACATTTTATCGCATTCGTCAAGAATAAAATGTTTTATGTGTTTCAAATTTAATTTCTTGCTACGGATCAATGCAAGAATTCTTCCTGGTGTTCCAACTACAATATGTGGCGTCGTGGTTTTCAATTTTTCTTCATCTTTTTGTATTGGTAGGCCTCCAAAAAATACTCCTACCTGGAAAATAAGATATTAAAAAAAAATGTATTATATTAATTATATGAAATTTAAATTTATAAAAATCATCTTTGAAATTTTAAAAGACAAACGTTTTTCATGGAGATTTATAAAAATATTATTAATATCGTATGTGAAGATATTCACGCCTATTCTTATCTATAATTTTTCAGCATTTAAATTATGTGTGCTCTCTTTATTAATATTTTTTTTTCGTAAAAGGTAAGATACATTACAACACGAAATGCAGATTTGTATATTTCTTAGGTAGGTAATTATTTGTACAAAAATAATTCAAACACCTACTTCTAAATTTTATCCACGAGCATTAAAATTATGAACGTACTACGACCATTTTAAAATTACTTAAAAAATAAACACAACATACAATTCATTAAATTGAGATCTCACAAATTTTATAAATAAAAAAGGTATAACAAAATCAGTTATGATAATTCAACAAAAAATTTTCTTGTTCTAATAATAGAACAAATTTTTCAGTTGTCCCTATCAAAAATATCATCACTTGGATTAATTAAAATTAATTAACTTATGCCTTGTTTTTATCTGTTCCACCGTGAAGTAGAAAAAAATTTACGTTAAGATGATTTTATTTTTTATTAAAAACAAAAAACATTAGAATTCATCTACTTCACGACAGAGTTAACAGATACAGGCATTAATATTAAAACATAATTAGGTACTTACCTTAATTGTAGGCATATATTTTGAGAAACGTTCATATTCTTTACTGATCTGGAATGCCAATTCCCTGGTGTGACACATAACCAAAACATATGTGTGATTTTCTGTTGGCTCTAATTGTTGTAATGTTGCCAAAACAAAAACAGCCGTTTTACCCATACCAGATTTGGCTTGACATAAAATATCCATGCCGAGAACAGCTTGTGGAATGCATTCATGTTGAACTGTAATTTTTAAAAAAAAAATATTTTAAACAGGCTTAACTTAAAAGAAAAAATAGATGAAAGTAAAGTAGGTATGCAAGTATATTTATGAGAACATATACCTACTTGTTGTAGTTTATTTCGCCCCAAAAACAAATTGTTTAAAAACCTAGTATGAAAGCTATTCGTCTCTAAAGCTCTGCAAGTACTTTCATGGCCGATTAGCTATAGGCAGACTCAGACGCCGTCAACCCAACTTTTTACAATCGTGCCCGTTTTTGGACCATTTTAAATCAAATTTTGAAAAAAAATTTCATTCAAAACCTTCCGACTGTTTCATACTTTAAAATGGTACATAAATTTTTAGAATTGGTTACAGATAGACCCACTCGCCGTCAACATAGCCGTAAAAAAACAGGAAAATTGGAAAAACAACGGCTAGGTTGACGGCGAGTGGGTCTATCTGAAACTGATTCTAAAAATTTGTGAACCATTTTAAAGTATGAAACAGTCCGAAGGTTTTGAATGAAAAATTGTTTCAAAATTTGATTTAAAATGGTCCGAAATCGGGCACGATTGTAAAAAGTTGGGTTGACGGCGTCTGAGTCTGACTATAGGTTAAGTTGCAAAAAAAGGAAGTATTAATCTCAAGTCAAGGCCCACTTCGGTTTCCGCCTAAATAATGATAAAAGGATAGATACCTACTTTCGTGGAGAACTTAAAAAAGTTATTAATTAAAATATTAAATTAACTCACCTTCTGATGGATGCTCAAAACCGCAATCAACAATTGCTCTTAAAATTTCTGGCTTTAAGAGGAAATCACGAAAACCGGAACTGTGAATTGATACATAAGTACCTTTGACATCTTTTTTTGGGGCTTCTTGTGTTTCAGCAACAGTTGTCTCAGTTTGTTCCTCGTCTTCATAATCCAAAAGATCATCATTATCAGCCATTTCAAATTTTTTATATTTGTTTTTTCCTTTAAATTGAAAACACAATACATTTATCTTTTAATTTTGTAGAAAACTAAAAATCGGGCAAGCTCATTTTTTAAATTTGAAAACACGCTAAAATTTTTTAAGGCTATGCCGGCCGCCATTTTCTTTTTATTGAAATTGATGTAGGCAAATTTTCGATTTTGTGTGGCATCCATAAGTTGGTTTTCAGATAATTTTTAATTTTCTAAAAAAATTTTATATAAATTTCTATTCAAAATTACCTTAAACTTTAATTTAATTATCTTTAAAGTTTTTGATTAATATTTTAGGTTTTTTTTTTTAAATAAATTAATCAAATTATTTATTTTTTCTACTCGGCAGAGAACGAAGATAAAAATTAGTTCCTTTTAAAATTTCGAACTCAAATGAAATAGAAAAAGGAAGTACTAGAATAGTGTTATAATGACAAATCCACATGACAACAATGTGCAGCGGTGTCAGCATGTTCTAAAAAATATTAGTAGAAACCGTAGAAACAAACAAAACACCCTACCAGCATCTTTTTGTACCCCCAACCGATGACGTTATACGGCTAGTCAATTTTACTACATGAAAAATATACATTTTATAATAAACAAATTTATTTTATTTATTTAATAGTATTTCTAAATTATAAGAATTGGAGTTATATTTGTTCTTATATTTGTACAAATATTTCCGAAAAAAGAGTTGAGCAGAGCTCATACACGTAAACTGCAGTTTATTCAAAAATACACAGAAAAAACAGCAATTGGCCTCTTCTTGGCGATTTTTATATGAAAAAATAAATGAGAACCGCTTAAAAAGAAGTTAGCAATTCAAAATTTTTTGTCGTCGACTAAATTTATTACTTCATTAACAAATGAACACAAATGGATGTCAATGTGACATATGCCATTTTGGCACACTACTGTGATTGATGATAGTGATAAGATAGTTTTTGCTTTTTCTCTTTAGTTACTAGTGATGGGAAATCTCGTTCACTTCAGTGACCTGTGTTAACTCGTTCGTTCTTTTTTACTGACCGAGTTAAAAAATATCGTTCAATTGAACGACCTATTTTCTCGTTCGCGAACGACCGAAAAAAAATTAACTCAAATCAATTTACTGACCGAGTTAAAAAAATTGAACGGGTTAAAAAAATGAACGAACTATTTTTACTGACCGAGTTAAAAAAAATTGAACGGGTTAAAAAATGAACGTACTATTTTTACTGACCGAGTTAAAAAAAATTGAACGGGTTAAAAAATGAACGTACTATTTTTACTGACCGAGTTAAAAAATATTGAACGGGTTAAAAAATGAACGTACTATTTTTACTGACCGAGTTAAAAATATAGCTCAATTGAACGACCGATAAAATTAACTCAAATCAAAATGAACTTTGCAAAAATAAAAAAATACCAAATGAAATAAACTGAAAGTGAACTGTGAACTTTAGGAAGCATTAATTCATCTATTATTTTTAAAGTTAATATGATTTATTTTTATTATAAAAAAAATAAAAATATTTAGAGCATATTAATCTATTAATAATTATTCAAATATCTATATTAGCAATAACCGATTATATCAAAAAAAATAATTTTTTTTTATCTTTTTATTAATATTTTTTGTTATATTTTTTGAGATAATTTTTTATGAAAAATAAAACATTCCTTTAAATATTTAATCTGTTTCCCGTCAGTCTTTCTTATTGTATTTTTTTCTATGGATGTCGTGTGGCATTTTCAATTGAAAAAGACGATAATTTTCAGACCAGTAAAGAGGTAGCTATTGTTCACAGCTACACTTACATAACAATCTAACAACACCAACACAATTTCTCTTTCTTCCTTATAGCTGAAAAATAAGTGTACTGCTCTTTTCAAACACTTATCTCTTCTCTACACCTACAGAACTTTTTTTTTTTAGAAAAGAACGATGAACGGTTAACGATGAAC
The DNA here is from genome assembly GCA_964007475.1 of Hybos culiciformis. Classification (NCBI taxonomy): domain Eukaryota; kingdom Metazoa; phylum Arthropoda; class Insecta; order Diptera; family Hybotidae; genus Hybos; species Hybos culiciformis. The sequence goes on along the minus strand of OZ023273.1, from coordinate 126,900,089 downwards.
GATATATTTTTTTTTTACTGACCGATCGGTCATCGTTCACTTTAGTGATCCGTTCTTTTTAACTCGGTCGTTCACGAACGACACATCTCTATTAGTTACAAATAAAATAAATAAAATAAAAAAATAAATTTGTTTTAAATAATTTAGAAATAATTTTAATTATTTTAAATAATGTTTAATTAAAATTAGAATTAATTTTTATTTTGAGATAAATTATAGAAAAATTTATGAAAACTATTATAGAAATTTGTTGGTAGAAAAATTTAATGAGATGGGCACGTCAACATCACCTGCTGCTAAAAAAATTAATTTGGATGAATTGGTCGAATATTATAGCCTTCATGTGCCGAGGCCAATAATTTTAAGTGGAATAACATTTCCATTTGGAATTTTATATTTAATTGCATTTTATTTTTGGATATTTGTTTATGGTGTCGAAGCATTTGGTGAAGCTGGAATTATAGCAATAGCTGTAATAATCTTTTGCCACATATTGACGTGTCTTTGTTGTTTTTGGAGTGTTCATGTTCACACATTCCTCAATTGTAAAAAGGTAAAAAATAATAGAAAAAAACAAAAAATAATTTCTGCAATTACCACTTCTAAGCGTACCACCCTTTCGAAAGTTTTTGTTTTTACAGTGCAGTGCTATTGTTTGTTGGTAATTTTTGTTCAAAAATAGATCTTGTTTATACCTATTGGTTATGAGTTTCTCTTAGAAGTGGATACCTACCTACCTATTATCCAAATAAAAAATTTATCGCAATTTTTCTTGAATTTTAGGTAAAAATTCCAACACTTGGTGTTTTGGTGAAAGTTGTACCAACTAAAAATAATGGGTCATCAGAAATTGTTCCAATTCAAAAAACTGTGATGGATGAATCTGGTAAAAATGTTCAATTTTGGTTTGTATTTCAAAAAACCAAATACATTTGGGACTCGGATAAATGTACATTTCGTGGCCTTGAATTTCCTGTTCATCTAACATTAAAAGAATATAAAAATTCCCGTGGATTAGAAAATCTAGAATCTATTAAATTGAACACAAAAATTTACGGTATTAATAAAATGGAAATGGCCGTACCAGAATTTCATAAATTATTTATTGAACGAGCAACAGCACCATTTTTTGTTTTCCAAATTTTTTCTGTTGGCTTGTGGTGTTTAGATGAATACTGGTATTATTCACTGTTTACCTTGTGTATGCTGGTTGTATTTGAATGTACGTTAGTACAACAACAACTTCGTAATATGTCAGAAATAAGAAAAATGGGCAACAAACCACATATGATAAATGTTCTGAGAAATAATAAATGGAAATTGATAGAATCTGATCAATTATTACCTGGTGACATAGTTTCCATAGTTCGATCAATAAATGACAATATAGTACCTTGTGATTTGGTATTATTAAGAGGTTCGTGTATTGTTGATGAAAGCATGCTAACTGGTGAATCTGTACCTCAAATGAAAGAATCTCTTGATAATGTGGATGATTTATCGAAAGAATTGGAACCAGAAGGTGATAGTAAATTGTTTGTATTATTTGGGGGAACAAAAGTAGTACAACACACTTCACCAGCTAAAGACGGATCTTTACGTGCGCCTGATAATGGCTGTATAGGCTATGTTATCCGGAATGGATTTAATACGTCACAGGGGAAATTATTGCGTACGATTTTGTTTGGTGTGAAACGTGTAACCGAGAATAATATTGAAACATTTGCTTTCATCTTATTTTTGCTAGTGTTTGCTCTATCTGCAGCAACATATGTTTGGATAAAGGGCACCGAAGATCCTGATCGAAATCGATATAAATTATTTTTGGAATGTACATTAATCTTAACATCAATTATTCCTCCAGGTTATTATATTTGTTGTGGTTTTATTAATCTTTGTTTCTTGTTAATTTTTGTTTTCTGCTATTTTCTAATTTTTTCAGCATATTTAATTTTGGTGGTCTAGTAGAAAACTTTAAATTTTTGAAATTTACATTTTCGGTCACAAAATGTACTGTGCTTCGGATACCAAAACTTTCTAAATGAGTTTTTGAATACTCATTATAGCAAAAATTTGTACTAGATATGTATGTATATATATACGTATATGTTTTGACTTTCCCAACAGAATTTCAAGAAAATCGTACGAAATGTTCAAGAGAGTTATTAAAAATTTCGAAAATCTTACAAAAATCCTAAACAGTTTTCCATTTGAGAGAAACCAAACTAGAATTTCACTTTCGTTGAATTTCATCAAAATAGAATTTGAGACTGTTATTGTCGTAAGCTTTTTAAATTAATCGTAATTTATAATAATCCAATTGTATATTTTTTTTACAATACAAAGCTCCAAAAAATAATATAAAAATTATAGTCCTTCAATAAACTATAAATTATTTGTGGTTCAAGAACTAACTTTAATTCTGAATTCAAATTTTCAGATTTACCTATAGAACTATCATTAGCTGTGAATACGTCATTATTACAATTATCTAAATTATATGTTTATTGTACTGAACCATTTCGAATCCCGTTTGCTGGGAAAACACAAATTTGTTGTTTCGATAAAACTGGTACTTTAACAAGTGATGATTTAATGGTAGAGGGTGTGGCTGGTTTAGGTGAGTCAGAAATTCTTCCCATCAATCAAGTTCCTGAATCGACTGTTCAAGTATTAGCAACATGTCATTCGTTAGCTCAATTAGATGATGGATTAGTTGGGGATCCACTGGAAAAAGTAATTTGTGAATATTTTATATTTAGAAGGATTAAGTAATATTTTTTTTATTCAGTACTTTTTTTTATTGAATAATCATTGGCACATTAATTTATTATATAAATAAATCTTTGAAATGTAATGCAAGTTGCATGATCCGCAATTAAACTAACACTGCAATAATTTAATTAGTTTTTTTAAATATTAATTTTTCTATTTTAGGCTACTCTCACAGCAATCGACTGGAATTTAACCAAACAAGATAGTGTTATTCCAAAGAAAGGAAAATTTAAAGCTCTAAAAATTTATCAACGTTTTTATTTTTCATCTGCACTCAAACGAATGTCAGTATTAGCTGGTTATATGTTACCATTTTCAAATGAAGTTTCTTATATTGGAACAGTTAAGGGAGCGCCAGAGATTTTGGTAAAAATGTTGAAAAATGTACCAAAAGACTACGAACAAGTACGTTTGACAAAAAAAATGAAGTGATTGGATTTTTTTTTTTATTTCTTTAAATTTTTATTTTCAGACTTATTTACAGTATTCACGTAAAGGAGCACGGGTTCTTGCACTTGGAATCAAAGAATTTGGTAAATTGGACTCATCTTCAGTTAGAGATATCAAAAGGGATGATGTCGAAAAAGACTTAGAGTTTGCTGGCTTCGTTTTAATCTCATGTCCTTTGAAGCCGGATTCGAAAAATGTTATTAAAGAGTTGATTCAGGCATCTCATAAAGTTGTCATGATAACCGGAGATAATCCTCTTACAGCTTGTCATGTTGCAAAAGAACTACGATTTACGAAGAAATGTGTTTTGATATTAATGCAGAACAATGATAAGAATTGGTCATGGGAAACTGTTGACGGTACCATTACTTATAAATCCAATCATAATTCAAAAGAACTTTTAGCTGAATTTGATTTATGTATAACAGGAGAAGGATTTCAGTATTTAAATGAACATGAACATAGTTATATGTTACAAATTCTACCATATGTCACAGTATGTGCACGGTTTGCCCCAAAACAGAAGGAGTTTATGATAACTAGTTTAAAAAATTTAGGTTATTATACTTTAATGTGTGGTGACGGCACTAATGATGTAGGAGCTTTAAAGCATGCAAATGTCGGTGTATCTTTATTAAGTAAATCTCCACTAAAACCCAAAAATAAGGAAATTCGAGATATTGGAACTCCAAATGTTAGGGTAAACAATTTTGTTCGTCAACAGCAGCAGCAGGAAAATAGAAATTTAACACCACGGGAACGAGCATTAATAAAAAATAAAGAGAATTTACTGGCGAAGACGGAGGCTTTGCAAAAAACACTTAAGGAATTAGATGAAGAGCAAATTCAAGTCGTTAAGTTAGGTGATGCCAGTATAGCTGCTCCATTTACAAGCAAACTATCATCAATTACTTGTGGTAAATTATTTTCACAATATACACTATTTTTACATTTATGTACGCAGAATCATTTTACTTGAATAATTGTTTTAAAATTTTACAGGAATCAAGTTAATGGATTGTTCATTTAAATTTTAGTAATTTTTTTCATTTCTTATTCTCATAATTGTGATTGTAACTAAAATTTTTCAATTTGATATCAATTTATTCATATGTAATAAGTAAAATAAAATTTCATATAGTTTTCTTTGATAAAATTTTTAATATTTTGAAATGAAAATATCTAAAATTTTTGATATACGGACAATTCGTCGTAAACAATTCGTCGTAAAGCAATTCATCGTAAGCAGTTCATCGTAAAGCAATTCATCGTAAGAGCAATTCATCGTAAATCAATTCATCGTAAAGCAATTCATCGTAAAGCAATTCATCGAGCTGATGCGCACCGCCACGCATCAGCTCTCCACGGCTCAAAAAGTCGTTTGCTTACGATGAATTGCTTTACGACGAATTGTTTACGACGAATTGCTTTACGATGAATTGATTTACGATGAAGGCCTTCAACACCCACTGCCAAGTATCAGCTCTCCTCGGATCAAAAATATCTGACGATGGTCTCCGTGATTATTATTTTAGTGCATTGTTCCAGCGACGGAACTTTAAGTCAGTTTTAGATTGAAGTTATTAATTTACTTTTGAAAATAATTTTATTTCCAATGAAATGGTAGAACGTTCATTTAAACTTAGATTTACCCAAAACCAATAATCACATGGAAGGGTGGCATCGCGGTTTCACAGAATTAGTGCACGAAAACCATCCTTCTATTTCATCGTAAAGCAATTCATCGTAAGAGCAATTCATCGTAAATCAATTCATCGTAAAGCAATTCATCGTAAAGCAATTCATCGAGCTGATGCGCACCGCCACGCATCAGCTCTCCACGGCTCAAAAAGTCGTTTGCTTACGATGAATTGCTTTACGATGAATTGCTTTACGATGAATTGCTTTACGATGAATTGATTTACGATGAAGGCCTTCAACACCCACTGCCAAGTATCAGCTCTCCTCGGATCAAAAATATCTGACGATGGTCTCCGTGATTATTATTTTAGTGCATTGTTCCAGCGACGGAACTTTAAGTCAGCTTTAGATTGAAGTTATTAATTTACTTTTGAAAATAATTTTATTTCCAATGAAATGGTAGAACGTTCATTTAAACTTAGATTTACCCAAAACCAATAATCACATGGAAGGGTGGCATCGCGGTTTCACAGAATTAGTGCACGAAAACCATCCTTCTATTTGGAAGTTTTTTGAAAATCTAAAAATAGAGCAAGGACGAAATGAGCTTATTTCCGTACAGTTAATGGCCGAAATAGATAGTGGACAACCAACCAAAAAAAATATTTAAATGCCTGGAAGAGAATCGAGAAAATTGTTGAGCAATACGAAACAATGGACAAAATTGATTTTTGAAACGGTTGCTCTTAATATAAAGTTTTAACCTTTGTTTATTTGTTTTTTTTGCTACCTAAGAGTGTAGCAAAATAATGAATTAAAATTGTTTAAGATACAAATATGCGAATTAATTTATTTACGATGAATTGTTTTACGATGAATTGCTTACGACGAATTGATTTACGACGAATTGCTTACGACGAATTGACCGGATCCCAAAATTTTTAGGCTACCACTTTTTTACGTACTTTTTAATGATAAAATTATTATTCTACAATGTATTTTAGCTTTATACAAAATATCCAATTTAACTTTATGATTTTATGTTAGTTCCAAAAATTTTTAACTTTATAATATTATCAAGGGTTTTTTTTATCAAAAATTTTATTTTATGTTCTTATCTTTTACAGTTTGTCACATTATTAAGCAAGGCCGTTGCACACTCGTGACAACATTACAAATGTTCAAAATTTTGGCACTGAATGCGTTAATTTCAGCTTATTGTCAGTCAGTTTTATATATTGACGGTATTAAAATGAGTGATGCTCAAGCAACTTTACAAGGACTGTTTATTGCAGCATGTTTTCTTTTCATAACAAGGTCTAAAGTAAGTTAATTATATTTTACCCTGTTAATTAAAACTTATTAAAACATTATTTTTTCAGCCTTTGAAAACACTGTCGAAGCAAGCGCCTTTGCCAAATATATTTAATTTGTATACTGTAACAACAATTTTATCACAGTTTGCAGTACATTTCAGTGCTTTGATTTATTTATCTCAGGAAGCTCAATCTCTCGCTCCACCAAGGTGAATTATTGTTGAAATTATTAACACAAATTCTTAAGTTTGACTTTATAATATGAACCTTTTTAAAATTTTGTATTATGTTATTTTAACACAATCAAGTAAGATTCTTCTTTCTGAAAGAAACTTTGAAGTAAGTTTAAGAAAAGTTAATTATTGAAATATTTTCGGACCTTCATAATTTTGATTTTAGTAAGATTACTTAATGTAACATACATTATGCGAAAACAACCTACATAATCTAAGTAGGAAATTTTAAAGCATAATCATTTTTTGTTTATTTATTTTTTCTTCTAGAGAAGGGAAAGTGAAATTAAATATTGATTTAGATACTGAAGAGAAAAAAGAATTTGAACCAAATATTGTTAACAGCACGGTTTACATAATTTGTTTAGCACTACAGGTTTCAACTTTTGCAGTTAATTATAAGGTTTGATTATTAATTTTTTTTAAAAACAATTACTAATGATACTGATGGAGTCAGTTGGATGGCTGGAATCATCGACAACTGTATATTAATTTCTAATTGTATTTATATTTTTAGGGGCATCCATTCATGGAAAGTTTACGTGAAAATCGTTTTTTGATGTATTCAATTTTAGCATCTAGTTCTGTTGTGTTATTGTTAGCTTTAGGAATAGCACCAGAATTCACTAGTACTTTCGAAATAGTTGAATTTCCTGATCATGTAAGTTTTGCCATATTTATTTTTTTGCAATTACATAAATTCCCAAACTATAAGCAGTCTGATATTTTCTAAGTTCTTATTTTACAGTTCCGTAAAACGTTATTGCTCGTATTATTGGCTGACACAGTATTGGCATTTTTAGTTGATAGAACATGTTCATTTTTATTTGGTGAAACTAGGCAAAAATCGAAAATTGTAAATTATTAGATATGATAATATGTGTAATTTCTTTTTTTTCTATGAATATAAAAAAATTTTATTAAATTTAATACAGAAACTGTTGTTATTAAAAAGAACTATTTTGTATCTGCCGATAATTAGCAAATAATTTTTTTTGTGGTGCATCCTATTGTTGCGGTGTTTCACGATTCAGTTGAACAATATTCTTAGATATGAGAAAATAATTTTCTTCGTCCAAAAATACAATGTAGTGGAGATTTAATCTGTAATATAGACACAATACAATTTTGCAACAAAAAGATGAATTTTTTATTACTTGTTAAATACTTTTTTAAATATTTTGTATTACCCCGTAAACAATATAGGTAGCGGACAGTGGAGTCATGTAATTTTAGTTATGGTAGGTAGGTAATTTGTAAACTTTTTATGCGTTCTGAAAATATCTTCTGCACTATTATTCGAATGAAAAGATCTACTCTTTGAAGTTATTAATCCTTTTTCTTTCGTGGAAAAGATATGAAGTAAAATGTTTGTCATTAGAAAACTTAATATCAATAAGAAATTATGAAAACATTTTATTAAATACATACATTCCTCGACATAGGCTCACAAAGTGTTAAAAACAGAGTTCGAAATACGGGAACTCCAAATATATATAGATGTACCTAGGTATACCTATATTCATTATGATTTTATAAGTCAATAATATTGTAGTCGACATCAACGTAATACAAATGCATTAGCACATTCATTGAACGGTGAATGAATTAAAAAGACTTTTTTAAATAAGACTTTTTCATGAGATTATCGATGTGCAGATTACATTACAAGTCTTAAAAAATACAATAATTATATACAAAGATATCCAGCAAGACCTAGGTGAAGAATTGAAATCAGAAACTAAATGTGAAACATTGAATAAATGGATAATTTAGCATTTTTGTTTATTAAATAAATTTAGATTAATTTTAATTATTTTATATTACATTATAAAACTATTCTTTTAATTTATTTTTATTTTCCGATTTAAATGTTTCATCCGAATAAATGTGTGTTGGACATTAGTTTTTATTACTTTATTTTTTCTTTATGACAAAGATGATATGTGGAATACTTTGGTTATTATTATATTTATTCTTGTTTATTTACTTCTTTGATATTTTTCACAGTCCACCTTAAGATAAATCATCAATAAAACTTGTTGGAATTTCGTAGTGAATGTCTTATTTTTAAAAATGTACTCTCCTAAATTAGGAAATTTTGATTTTAATTTTTTTTTTCAATTTAACTGGAATGATGATGTTGAATCGGATTCATATATTTTTATCAATATTTTTAAACTTTTTTCTTTCATTATTTTTATTAGTATGTATTATTAATTTTATTCATATTTTAAGATGTATAACTAAAAGCATTTCTAACTAAATTTTATCAATGAACATTACTTTCAATTGCATTTATTAGATTAATGATGACTGATGACGTTACTTTTCCCAAAAAAAATATTATTAACCTGTGCAAAAAATCATATATCAATATCTATACTATTTATTATAATGTCGCTTGCTTGATATGGGGCTCCCTTTTCCAATTTTAATGAATCTCTCTCATATTCAAGGTCCGAAATTGTCATTTTTAAATTAAAAATTTCCTGAGTTTTGGCTAATAATTGGTGCTGTAGCTGGCTTATTAATTTATCTTTTTCTGAAACTTCGTCAACCAATTTAGAGAATGTTTGCGCGCTATCAACGATTTCAATCTGTTCTTGAGGTGCATCCATATGGCTATTAGAGAGAGTAATTAATTCATTGGTTCTGGCAACTGTTTTGAAATATTTTCTTTTTGAAATACTTCCTTTTTTAAAATTAATAACCACTAAAAGAGAAAAAAAAAAATTAATACAGTTTTAAAAATTGAAAAGCCTATATATACTATTTTTCAGTTTTAAAGTGGGTCTTAAAGAATATCTCGACATAATATAATCTTCGTCGAAAAAATGCCTAGAGCTAATTCTTCCTTTTTTCAAACTCCACGGCTTCGTTCTTTGGCAGAAGTTTAACCATTTTTTTTCCAACAATGGATCTGTTGGAATTTTATTGAATGAATGCTTCATGTAAAACGGGGTAGGGTCACAACAAATATAATCTGAAGCAATATTTTCACTTGATTTACAGTCCATGTTTAATCTGAAACTTTGTATTTAAAATACTTTTAATTTTCTTTTTCACAATTTTGTATTTCAATCGCAACTTACATTTTTAATAAATTTAATGAAATTTAATTATTTTTACGGCAAAAATTAAAATTTATGTAAAAGTAAATAAAATTTATTTTATTTTGAAAACCAAAAAAAAAAATAATAATTATAATTTTTTTTTGAATAGCAAAAAATAAAATTTGAAACCGAAATATCTTAAAAGTCGAAAAAAAAATCAAATTCAAATAAAAAAATTTCGTTATTTTAGATTTGAAAACATATAAATAATAAGTTACTAAGTGCCTAGGTACGTCACAATGGACTACTATAAAAATAATAATTATTTCTGTACACCAATTAAAGACTATTCCTAGCCTTAAGTAAATATAATAGTCTTAATTAAATAAAAGATGTTAAACACTAACTCGGGATATACATATCTACATCATTTTCAGTGAGTTTTTAATTATTATTTAGGTACGTTATAACGTTATGCATGCAGGTAATCAAAAAATAATCATACTTTTTAATTTTTTATACATACGTAAGCGTACTCTGTACCGTGTGTATATTATTAGTTACATACAACCTACATAAATATATTACAGTCCAATATTATATATGTTTTTTTTTTTTTGTTTTCTTTTTCATTTTATAATTTTCATTGAGAGAATTTCTTCCTACAAAAAAAAAAAACAAAAAAAAAACACTGTATGTACATAATTTTTATTTATTTTTTTGTCGTTCATTCAATATTCCGACAATAAATAGCTTTAAAATTAGGTTCAGTCAGTTGTGTATTTTCAGTGAAGCTATTAGTTTCGTTATTTCGTACGGTTAGAAAATTATAAAAAAGATTTTTTTTTATATATTTTTTTTTGGTTTTTTCTTTTCTTTTTGTCAGTAAAATAATATTGTCACATGGTCGAATACTGATAATAAATTGATTATAAATTAATTTAAAAGAAAAAAAAAATTATATAAAATACACAATTTAAGATTTTATATAATAATATTTGAATAATAAAAAAAAAAGAAGAAAATAATTTACATATTTAAAGATTTTAGGATATTATACAGAAATCTGCTGCTGATAAAGTAAGTACATACATAGTAAACTCGAATAAACTTGGTTCTTTTTATTAATGAACATCTGGAATTTAAATCATTTCGCTTCATTAAAACGGACAAGAATTAAAGGCGGGAACAATAAATAGTCCCAAAAAAAAAAATTTCAAAATAATTTTGTTTATTTTTTTTATACCTCAACACTTGATATTAAATAAATAATGAATTATCATAATTGCTTAATTTTGCTGTTTTAAAAGTTACTTTTTTTTTTGCTACCGCAATTACAATTTTTCTCAATCTCAGCAACTTTCTAAATATTTTTTTAATATGTAGGTACCTAAATAAAAACCTTTTCGATTTTACCATTAAAATAAAATAGTATGTATAGTATATATAGTATGTATACATATGTATTTTGTTCATTTTATGGATAATGTGTTAATAACAAAAATTTGCTTACCTACTTGAGGTAAAATATTTAACAAGTATCTTCGTCTGATTGGATGTAATTTGGAAGTTCTTTTCTTATAATAAATTCTAATTTCCAGAAAAACTTTGCGATATATGAAATTATTATATATATGTTAGTAGGTAGGTAATACAACTTTGCCTTTCGGTCGTAATTAATAGTATAGAGTAGGTTAAAGTTGAATATACCCATTTACACTGAACACATTTTTATAACTCAATAATAATAAATATATAATTTGAAAACATAAAATAATATCTAAATTAAACATTAGGTATAGGTATTTTCCTCATCTCGAGATGTAGAAATATTTACAAATAATAATAAATATTTTTTGCTATTATGTGAATTTATAATGCACTTTATAAAAAATAATTTTTTTTTTTTTTAATTTTTAAATAAAATAAAAAAGATTAGAAAATTTAAAAAAATTGATTTATTTTTAGATTATTTTTATGTAAATTTAATTTAATTCTATATGATTTGTTATGTCCAATACGGTAAAATTTTATGGTTTATAATAAATATTGAACTACAAGGAAATACATTTAAATTACTACATGTGTGATATTTAATCAGTTCGTTTTACTGAAATAAGTTATTTAAAAATATAATTTTCTTTTATTTTTTTAAAATTAAATCAGGCCCTATATGTTCAGTAAAATAATTAAAATTATACAATTAGCGGAACCTAAATTTGAGCATGAAAAAATAATTCAAATAGTGGATTTCTTTTTTGAATAAATTAACTTAAAATTTCAGAAGTTTCCCTGCTAATAGTGTTCGAATAGTTGCATTGATAGTTCTCACTGTAGATAGTTTATAATAATTACAATTATTAAAAACATGTCATGGGTTTAACATTCTTTCCTTGAACATGTAGTGTGAACAGCATTCCCACAAATAATTTTTAACTAATTCGTAGTCTTGTAGGGTTTGAAAAATTTAATTTTTTCTATGCTATTTCTTAGATTTTCCATTATAGATCATTTTCAAGTTAAATAAGCAATTAATTCATAATAAAAATATTGATTATTATTCGTCGTCAATCATAATGTCTATTTAAGCTAAAATCCTTACATGAATTTCTTAAATATTAAAAATTAATTTTTAATGTCTGATTTTAAAATTCCATGAATAATATAGTTTCACAGGATTTTTCTTATTGGACATAACATTGCTATGCGCATGTACTATTTTTGTTGGTTATATAAAATTATATATAGGTACCATTCTTTTGCAACAAAATTTTATTTCAGTTATTTTTAGTTTTATGTTGCGCGACACATCAAATTTACAGTTTGTATCGAAATTTTGTAGAATTTGTGCGTATATGATATTAACATCGAATCTTCTAAAATTAGGTCAATATCAAAATGTTCTGTATAGAAATAAGACTTTAATATTTTCTTAAATTAATGTTATCAAATTGAAAGGAATGAACATTGTGTTTCAGACAAAAAAGATGATAAATACACTAAATACAATTTCTTAAACGAATTAAAAACAAAATTAAAACTAAGAACTTAAATATAATTTTACTCCCATATTTTTGCTTAAAATTGATTTGCTACAGACAAAGGGTCATGTAGATCAAAGTATTTTACTCTCAATGTAGATCAATGTAGATCAAAGTATTTTACTCTTACGTGCATCGCTCGTTTAATAAAGTTACACCATACACTATTGAATCTCAAAATATTTTCTTCTTTTTTAACTAATTTTTATCTCCTTAACTATTTAATTTTAATTTTTTCAATTTATTTTCAAATTAATTTAGAAACTATAATGTATGTATAACCAATTGGAACCATAACCATAAGCAACATTTATCAAAATATGTTTTATGAGAAAATAATATATTGAATTTCTTTTGGTGAAATCTAAAAATTTCCATGACGTTTTACCTATTGGTTATTTTCTATCTACTTATCTTATTAAAAATCTAAAGATATTGAGTTATTGGATAAATATATACATAAAATTGAATGTTTTTCGATAGAAAAATATTAAGAATTAATTCACTAATAACACACTGTGTGGGTATAATCAATCACAACACATAATAAATAGTGTAACAAAAAAAAGTAATGAATATAATAAATAATAATACATATTGCATTCTGTTTGAATGTAATTATGGAATTTTTGATTCATATGTTTTTTTTGTAACGAAATTATATGTAAGTACATTTATGTTTTATATAATTTATTATTATGAATTTCAAATTCTATTGATATTGTGATATGAAAAAAAAAAATATAATTTTTGCTTGAAAAATTCAAAATTTTTTTGGAATTTGAATTTGTTTTTATTATGTCGATGTTATACGAGTCTAGAAATGATTTTGGCAGTAAATTTCTATCCAAAAACAACTAGGTATAATTCTTTTATTAATTTTCTTTTTTATTATTAAATTTCTTTCTTTAGTATTCTTAGTTTAATTTTGAAATAACACAATACGTTAGTGATGTATGGTAGAAAGACTGGAAAATTTTTGATTTACATAATAATTGGCAAATATCGTTAAAAAAATATTAGTTAATATTAGCATAGATTAAGAATACAGAAAGATTGGAAACTTCATACAACATTTTTTCAGTCTTTTTTGGTATTTTTATGTGAAGGTGTTAGTAAAACTAAATAAAATTCTTTTCATATATTGATAATTATCACGTATTTTATTTTGTTTTACTAACACATTCACATAAAAATACCAAAAATAATGTCGTATGAAGTTTCCCATCTTTCTGTATTCTTAATCTATGATATTAGTTAACTGGAAACGGAAAGTATATTTTTTTAAATTTTGGTTTTAGCTAATGGAAAGAGAATCTCGGTCATCGGGTCACGTTATATTTTACATATGTATCTAAAGATTATCCCTCAAGTGTAACGTTTGGACTTGAGTTATGAACAAATTAGCCAAATATCAAATTTAACGACACTTACAATTGAATTTTAAACTGAATAATTTTATTGAAATTTCAAAAACTCAATTTTGATAAACATCAAATTAACCTACAAATCGAACTGTTGTTATGTTACAACTATGCAAGTTTTAAGTACCATAAAAAGTTTCCATAATAAATTTTATGATTACCCATGACGAACATAAGTAATGATAATAAAGCAGTTTAATCATATAATTTTTTTTGCGTTAAGTAAATTTTTTATATCTAAGAAACGAAATTTGTTTTCTTGAGTTAATAAGTTAAGTACATATACATACACTATACTTAAATTAAAATGTTTGCCCATGGTGATCGAGGGGTTAAAACTTAAAACCCCTCGATCACCATGGGGAAAAATTTGATAAAATTAATCAGATTAAAAATTATTAACATAAAACAAAAAAAAATTTTAACCAGTTTGAGATTATTTTTTCATTGCGAAAAAATTTAAAAAATGCTAATTTAATATACCTATATCTATATTATAAATTTCCAAAACAATTATTAGAATATTAATACCACTAAAAATACTTTTCCACTTTGAGTAATCACAAAAAAAAAAAAAAATGATAAATTAAAATCTAATAAAGAGTATTTTATAATATAAAACAATAAATAAAATAAACAAAAAATTTTAAGTCAAACGTTTTTATTATTTAAATGTGTACTAAAAAGTAGAAAACAAACCTCAGTATAATTTGCAAGTCCAAGGAAATAATTTTTTTTATGTTAGAAAATCTACTGATATGTATATATCAAATAGATATCAGTTCTTAGATTTGAATCAAACAAGAGGACAAACGGACATTGTTTCTGTTTTAAATAAAATCGTTTAATAGTAATTAACAATCAAAACAATTAAATTGTTTGCGCGCATAACTCATTATGTAGTAAGTAAAAATAGGACAAAGTCCACAAATAAAAATATCAACGGCTTATACTTTTTTTTTTCTATTAAAATTAAAAAATAAAAACAATGAACTTTAGTTCTATTTATTATATTATACTATGTGAATAGGCACATATTTTTTATTTTGTTTATACAGTGATAATATATATATATATATATATAAAGTGAATGTGATAATGAAAAAAAAGTTCTGTGATTAATTGATGAAAGTAATTAATATTATAAATTTATAATAATAGAATAGATCGACGTCAATTTGTATACATTTTTTTTTAAATATATCATTTATATGTTTTAGTGACAATGACGTTATGAGTTATACAAATTTATCTTGCAGAGTCTGTTCTTAATATATACTTATAGTAACAATTTTATCTAAGAGGTACAATATATATAATTGACATTTCGACTATACCAATACACTCATCAATTTATCTCCATACAACGTTTTTTTCCCAACATTTTTATATAAGGCTCATTTGATTACTTGATAAGGTTTTTTTATCATTTAATTTTGTTAAGATTATTCTACGAAATACACATGACTCTCCTAACAGGTATTATATTATAATATATTATCGGTTATTATCTGATAAAAAAAAAATTAAGTTATACCATAGATTAAGAATACAGAAAGATGGGAAGCTTCATACAACATTATTTTTGGTATTTTTAAGTCAATGTGTTAGTAAAACAAAATAAAATACGTGATAATTATCAATGTATGAAAAGAATTTTATTTAGTTTTACTAACACCTTCACAATAAAATACCAAAAAAGACTGAAAAAATGTTGTATGAAACTTCCCATCTTTCTGTATTCTTAATCTATGGTTATACTCAATTAAAAAAGTTGAGAAAAAAATAATAATTAATATTCAACCGCGATATAAAAATTAAAAATTTTAAAAATTTTCATAAAATAAATTCACTTAAGTTAATTAAGGTTTCACCGATCCATTTGTTTGCAAATTTTATTAAATTTAAATTTGATTAAAATATATAAATAAAATAAGAGAATTCGAGAAAATTTGCGAATATTCATTTATATTTTTATTGCGGATTCATTAATTTTATACTTGCATTTAAATGTTTATATCATAATTTGATTATGAATATGAAAATATATGAATTAAGAGATTATTTAAATTCATTGATAATAAATACATATTATACTTGCGTCAATAAAAATTTATTTAAATATCTGTCGAAGACTCTGCAGGTTGAGGAAGCGATTATTCAACTTGTTCCAGAATTAATTCCAAGAAGTCTAATAACTACTTAATTTACAGTTTTGATTCATACCCTTAACTGTATGTATAGGCTTTTTTCTTTGCTTGTTGTAGGGTTAATTAATCTGTTTTTGTTTTCGGTAGAATTAATTTCAGCAAATCTGTTTGTCGACCGGCCCCTAAAGCAAACATAACAATATTTATGTATTTATTAAATACTTTTATTTATTATCTCTAATTTATAATAAATACCACATATATATGTTAAATTATTTTTGTTTAATAATAATTTACGTAACTTTCATTGCATTAGTACAATATCACAAATTTAATTTAAAAAAAAATAGATTACATAATTGAAGGTACACAGACTTTGTATCGATATACATATAGTATAAACCGTTTCCAATACATATAGGAGGTTAATATCTCCATGGTATTTTGAGAAAAATAAAAAATAATAACAAAAAAACTAGGGAATAAAAAATAAGGAATTTTAAAATCAACTTAGTACATAAACTATTTTTGCATTTTTTACATAAGAAAAAGACAGGTAATTCCAATATCACCATTTATTCCAGACATAAACATAATAAAAAATCGAAACATGATGGTTTTAATAATTTTATTGAAGTGTTATATACGGATTGTTGTCAAAAGCTTTATCGTACTTTATTAGCTTTATCATACTTTATTAAGCGACAACAACAATGAATATGTTTGAATACTTTGCTTTATTTATATTTGGATGCGTTTGGTATATTATATTTTAATAGATATTCCAAAAATTTATTAATTATTAAAGAAACAATATTTAAGAGTTATCTTATTCTTTTCTATGATGCCGTCGTAATCTGAATACTAATGTCAATAAAGAAAATCAATTAATTTTATTTTACTTGTAAAATTTTAAATTGTGTGTGTGTGTGTTAACTTCGTATGGCAATGTATTCATTTTGACATAATTGAATTGACAATTAGAAGTATATAATAGAAATATTTATTGAAAAAACATCATAAAAATTTTATCACAATTTAACGTCTGGGCATATGCACAACATATTAAAACAAAATACTAATTTTAATAAATTGAAAACAAGTTCTACTATAGGTATTTTTATCTATTGTTGATTTAAAAAAAAAAAACTAAAATTGTCATAAATTTCGCCTGAAGAAAATTACTACTTACCATTAAAATGCATTGAAAAAAATCCGTAATTAAAATGACTTTTTAGGATTTATATAAAAATTCTATATACAAATACATAAATTACTATGTATATTTTGTTGAAATTACTTGTATTAATGCAATATAAATAATTTAAATGGGTTCAATGCCAGAACACGAATTTATTTTGGCTGTTAATAGCACAACAGTATGCAATTTTGTTTATCACAATTTATTATTGAAATAAGAAATCTACATCATTTTATTTATTTTTTAAACAATGAATTTAGAGATTTTAAATACATGTTTTCTGTCAGAAAACTATAAACAAAAAAATTATTATCATTAATTGCTATTAGTGGTAATAATCAATTAAGAAAATATTTATTGTTCACATAAAATCGCAAACACATCAGTGTGCAATTATACATATTATCATACATGCATATATTATTTTTTTATTTTTTTTTATAAAAAAATAAAAATATGTATAATAAGTAATATAATTGTACAATAAGGAAAATACTTATTACTTAATGTAAATATAAATTAAAATTCTTAATAATTAAGTATAATAAGATTTCTACTGTAGAACAAATTTTAGTGTCGACTTAAAAAAAGAGCTTAATTTTTTATCTTCTCAACTCAAAAAAATAATAACGCAATTATACCAGGCCTGGACACCTCAAAGCACTAAGAAAGACAATTTTAAAAAATATTAAACGTAATAGAGCCGAAGATATGGGGGTACCCATATTCTTTAAATAAGAGCAATAATAACATAGAAATTACTTAGGTAAAAAAAGTATTTTAATAATGAAATATCCTGAAATAAATCCTCAAAGCTTGAATTAAAAAAGAATTTTTTGTTGATAATCAATTTTCACATATTTAAAAGGAAAGAGATCTTAGTTTAAGTTCATTACTTTTTTACTTTATTGTTTTATATGTTTTTTCAAAAAAAAAATCACTATAGCAATATTTCAGACACTAACTTATAAAATTAATCAATTCAAGCAAATAAATTTAGTTATATAATTATTTGTAATTGGTTCACTCATCTTAAAATATATTATACATAAGTTATACGGCAGTATGAAATAATGCAATTAAAATTCATATTCCACAGGTGTTTTTAAAATTATTGAAATTTCTTCCATTTTTGATAAAAAAAATATTTAGTGCACAAATCAGCCCTATTTCAACAGTAGTGACATAATTTTAAAAAATGTAATTCTTAGAGGGCACATTATTATTGATATTTAAGATATTAAATTAAAATTTTTTTTCAATTCAAAATTTAAGACTTCACGTGTATATATTGTATAATTTATTGATCAATTTTTTATTTTTAATTTTGATTCAGCTTGAATATTTTATCTAAAAACATATTAATCTTAATCTTAAGCATATTAATCTTAATCTTCTCACATTATGAAGTGGAGCTTTATAAGTTCCTTAAATGTCCCGGAATCTTTCTTTCTTTATTATGTTATCTACATTCAGTTGGATTGGACAGCTTAATTTTTGCTACTTATAGTGCAAAAAACTAGCTTATTTCAGTGCGCATTAATTCGCACATTATTTAAAACTTATATTAGTGCAAAATCTTATCATATTATGAATTGATTAGTTTTGGCCAATTATCAATAAATATATATTTTTAGAACCTGTATAATCTTGGATGGGGAAAAATTCAGTTTAGTTATTATTATAATAAAAACATTTATTGAAATTTTTAATTTTTCATACAATATTATTTAGATTTAATTTAAATTAATTATATTTTTATTTATTTTAGATATGAATAAAAATGAAAACACTTTGGATAATTTTCATTTCCACATTGTGGATTACTGCGTTTTCGCATCAATGCTAATTTTATCTGCTGCCACTGGAATCTATTTTGGATATTATAGGTAAGAAATTTTTATAATTTTGTCACCGTGCCAAATAAAAAGATGACTTAAAAAACTTTAAAATAATAAATTATAAATTATAATTATAGAAATAAATTAAATATATTACGATATATTATTTATATATATAGTCGGCAATGAATATTATGCGGCGTCGCGTTGCTGAGAAAACTTTCAAAAATTTATAAAAAATATACCTAATATAAATATAAGATACCTAAATATGATAAAGAGGAATTGAAAGAAATAATCTTATATTATTCTCAAATTAATTAAAATATCTATGAAAACTTATGTACCTATGCAATAATTAAATTTGGAACAATATTTTTATTCTTACATTCAATAACAAATATTTGACTGTCCATTTTTCTCAAGCTTTTATCACCACTTGATTGAGTTCCTCAAGTGTTATAAACTACGTACGCTTTTTTTATATTGGTTTGAGCATAAAGGAAGTATAAATAGAGAAACTAGTCCCAATTCCACTCTCACAAAAGCTTTTAAAACTTTCAAAATAACAACAGTTCTATACAATTTTTAAAGTTTTAAAAACTTTTTTGAGAGTGGAATTCTCAAAAAATACAAAAAAAAAGCTCATGGGGTTGTGATATGGATTTTTTGTTTCACTATTTGTATTTGCATTTTTTGTATGGGACTAGTTTCTCTATTTATACTTCCTTTATAGTTTGAGTTAATTTTTATTCTTCGCTTAAGTTCTTTATCAAAATAGTTCAGTTGAAATTGCTGTTCGAATATCTTCTTATTTAATAAATCCAATGCTCTTTATGTGCTCACAAATCCTACTAATATGAATTGAGATCGTTGAAAAGTCCATAAAATAATAGTAATAAAATCTGCTACAGAAAACAGTCCAAATGGTACATAAGTCTTATTTATTTATTTATATAAAATACATGTTATATGTAATACAATAGTAAATACAATAAGAAAACGCATGTGAACAGGTACCCTACATACATTTTACATTTAATAGACTAAATTAAAAATTTTAATAAAATACGATATTAATTTTATTTTAGAAAATCTAATTTGAAACAAAATATTCAAAATATGGAAGCGGCTTCAGCAATAAATATTAAGGAAAAAGAAAATTTTGGTTCTGTATCATTAAATGAATATTTATTGGGTTCAAGGAATTTGAAAACATTTCCAGTTGCAATGTCTTTAGTAGCAAGGTATAATAAATTATTCATTTAAATTCATTTAAAATTTGTATCATAAATTATTTTGAAATGAAGTTTTTGCTTAAAGGAAACTTTCGCTTTTAAAAAGAAACTGTCGCATAAAGCTTATTACAATAGTATTTTTTATTTCAACTTTCATACCTGTAGTACATACATAGTTTTGTATTTTTATAATGCAGAAAGAACATAAATGCGGTTAATTTTGAAAGATATAAAAAATATAAGGCCTATAATTGATTTATATCATCGTCATCCGTGGACAATGACAATAAATAACATTAAAATAGCTTACTTATCAACATTTTAGCCATTTACATAGTGGTAAATATTTTTACTATGTAGGAGTAGCTATTTTCAAATTTAAGTTTTATAAGCTTCTGTTTGAATTTAATTATGTAGGACCGAAGTCAATCATTTATTAATTTAAATTAAAACATCGCATTAATACTGATAAATTTACTTTAAATAATAAGATTTAATTTTAAAATTTTTATAATTACACTTTTGTTTTATCACTTTCTTTGGTTTAACATAGCTATATTTCAGGTGTAACCATTCTTGGTACACCATCGGAAATATATAATTTTGGGACACAGTATTGGCTAATAATAATTCCAATTATTTTAATGAGTATAGCAGTTTCTCATGTATATTTACCTGTATTTACGAAGCTTAAAGTTGGATCAAGTTATGAGGTAAATTATGCAAAATTTATAATATACCTATATATAATACACAATAAAATAATTTAACATTGTTTTTCGAAATAAAAAAATAATATATCAATATTTAAATCTTTTAGTACTTAGAGTTGCGGTTCAGTCCTCATTTGAGATCATTTGCTTCAATAATGTTTGTTATAGATGAGGTGAGATAATTGAATATTGTTTGTTCAACTATAGAGTCCAATAAAATTTCTGATAGATAAATAATATTTATTTGATTTAAATTTTTTAGATTTTATTTTTACCAATAATTGTTTATGTACCATCATTGGCATTCAATCAAGGTAAATTTTGTAGTTTTTTCTTGTACATAAATAGTAATATATTTTAGAATTTTAGACACATTGATCGAATTGCGATTCGATCGTAAAAATTAACTACTCTACTTTACTATATTGCATTGGTTTTTAAACTAAGAATGATTATTTGGTAATTTAAATAAAAAAATAGTGTTTATTTAAAAACTTAAATGTGATTAAATTACTATTCAATGAAAATAAATAAATTCAAATTAATATTCAATTTTATATTTACAGTAACTGGTGCAAATATTTACATTATCGGAGCTATAGTTTGTGCTGTTTGTGTATTTTACACACTCATTGTAAGTTTAATTTTTCAATAACTTATTTTATTTTTTAACTTGAAGTTCATTGATTCCTTTGTATTTTTTAAACATAATTTCTATAAAATATTTTTTTTTTTTTTTAAACTTTGTTGCTAAATTTCTTCTTTAAAATTTATAATGTCTTAAAAACTCTATATTGTAAAATCAAGAATAATTTACCATCGAAACCTTGTTTATTTATAAGTTTGGGTATCAGATTTATTTTAATTGGCTTCTTTCTCAAAAAATAACATCTTTAGGGAGGCATTAAAGCTGTTGTAGCAACAGATGCTTGGCAAGTTCTAGTCATGTTTATTTCAGTATGTGTTGTTGTAACATTAGGAACAATATCTATTGGCGGTCCTGAAGAAGTTATCAATCGAGCTTCAGAGGGCGGAAGGTTAATATTTTTTAAGTAAGTATTGCCAGCTTTTTATGTTAATTGATGCATTTCAAACCCTAATGTAATATTTCTTTATGAATTTTAGTATGTCACCATCAATGTACGAAAGACATTCATTTTGGGCTGTTGTTATTGGAGGATTCATGTATTGGACATCATTTAACTCCGTGAATCAAACTATGGTTCAACGATACATGTCTTTACCCAATAAAAAAAAGGCTCAACAATCAATTTATATGTTTACGCTTGGAATATTGTTGTTTATATCAGTTTGTTGTTTCGCCGGACTTGTGATATACGCAGCGTACTACAAATGTGACCCAATGAAATCGGGCTTAATAACAGTAAGTAACATTATTGATAGTTAAGACGAGCTAATTATAATACACATAAAGTTTAAAGCTAGGTTTTGGTTTCAAGCATAACATTGATTTAAAATACGCGGTTGTTTTTTTTTATCTAGAATGATGATCAACTCTTCCCAGCTTACGTGATGCAAACAGTTGGTAAACTAAGAGGTATTCCAGGATTATTTGTTGCAGGTACATTTTTTTGACTATAAATTACAAACAACAATGAATTTCATATTGCAAAACATTATTTTAGGTGTTTTTGGAGCGGCTCTAAGCTCTTTGTCAGTGGTCTTGAACTCTACATCAGCAGTAATTTTAGAAGATATCGTGAAAGGTTGTTTTAGAATTAAGTTATCGGAGAAATCAGCATCCCTTTTAGTTAAGGGAGCAATTTTAGTTCTCGGACTAGTTGCATTATCATTGATTTTAGTAGTCGAAAAATTAGGGGGAGTCTTATCATTAGCAACATCATTATCCGCTATTGCCGCGGGTACAACGTTTGGAATTTTCACATTAGGTATGTTGGTGCCGTGGAGTAACACTAAAGGAGCAGTAATTGGTGCTATATGTGGAGCAATAATTTCGGGTTGGGTTTCATTTGGAAGTCAAGCAGCCTTAGCTGCCAAGATAGTTGTTCCACATAAGTTACCCGTGTCAATGGAAGAATGTCTCGTAAATATGACAATTGGACCCAAACTAGAATTACTTGAACCAATATATCAAGATGAATCCGATGTGTTTCCATTATATCGACTTTCATTTCATTGGATTAACCCAATCGGTGTACTTACTGTTGTGATTATTGGAACAATAGTATCATTTATAACTGGACATACAAAATTAGAGACCATAGACCCAGATTTAATTTCCCCAGTTATACACAGGTAAAATTGAATCGCTTTATTCTAAATATTCGTCTTTAATCTTTAAATAAAATAAACGAATAAATGAAAAAAATTTGTGTTTTTAATAGATTCTATTATAATTTAATTATGATGCGTTTTATTTTAATGAATCAAAAATGTTTGTAATAATTTTTTAACTTATATTTCAGATTTCTGCCAGCCTCATGTTTTATCGAAAATTCGGAAGAAACATCTGCTGCAAATGCTGCCATTTTGCGGAGAGATATCACAGCAGGAACTTTGACACATTTATTAGAAAGTCCACCAATTAGTTTAACAAATATTAATGATGTAAGAATTACATAAAACTTTAAAAGGATAAAAAATATGGTGATTATCAACATGTCTATAAATTTCAGAAAACAAATGAGCCAAAGAAGTGATGTACCTTGATTAAGAAAAGTTAATGAATTTAATTTTTCAGAAATAGTCAGCAAAAACAACAGGAACATGTTACTTAATTTTAAACCAACGGCGCTGTGATATAAATATTTCTGAATTCAAAATAAAATTATTGGGTTAGTTTATAATATAGCAAAAATTAAGAAGGATAAAATATGACATTTTTAATTCACTTGTATTTTATTAAATCAAATATCCAAATACTCAAAAAAAAGAAACAAAATATTGGTTATAAAATATGTAAACTATTTTAGAATTCGCATTTGCCGAATATTCATTTTTACATAAATTGTACTGAAAACACTAAGGTTTACTAAGCTATATATTTAGTTTAGTGTTTCCATTAAAATCCACACCATCGAATGAAATTTTTTTTATGAAAATTTAAAAATAATAATAATTTACATAGAACATCGCGGTATTATTGCATGTAAAATTTTGACTTTCAAAATAATTTTTGCGGGCTTAAGTTGATGAATTAATTAAATTGATAAAAATGTTAATAAAGGTTTTTTCTAATTGGCAAAATTTTTTTATAATACTGTACAGTGTTAAAAAAAACCTTTTTCATTTTCATTTTAAAACATATAACACAACAAAATAAAAAGCCGGCTCTCGGCATTCAAAACTTATGTCTTTTTATATTGATGATCCACAAAATTCTGTTTCGTATGTATTAAATTAACGTTAGTACAAAAAATTATAAATAAAGCATACAATAAAAGGATTGAGTATTATTAGATTATAATGAATGAAAATTCCAATAAATTTCAAAACAGATAAATCATTGTATCATAAAATAGAGATCGGAGTTGTTTTTTGTGCAATTTTGTAGTTTAATAATCATTATACAAAAATAACAGGGACGTGTGAATGAAGCTTTTAGACGCAAAATGTTTTAAAAAAACTGAAAGGATATATATTTTAATATAGGTATTACTATACAAGCGCATGATAACTTAAATAGAAGATGTTAGCTAATTGCCACTGTTTCTATAATTTCTTTTTCGTGATTGAGTAATTTTTTTTCGAATATGTCATATTTTGTCAGTAAATTTTACCAATTTAAATATAATATTAAAAAAATGAACAAGTACAAGAAATTTTTTATACATATGTATGAAATTATAAAAATCAATCATTTTTAAATTAATACCTAACAACTAAAATGTAGAGATGTCATATTGAATAAGTTATTATTGAAAAAAAGAGTCATAACTTGATTTATCAGTTATTTCTTAATTTTTTTTGTGGTTTTACAAATTAAGTGGCAAACTTTTTGTTCGATATTTCATCAAAGCGATATTTCATAAAAGACTTTCGAGCTGAACAGAGCTTGCCCCCATTTTGTGATATTGCTTATGTAAATTAAATTGAACACTCGAAACTTGATTTTGAGAGTTATGGCACTTTTATTTTTAAAATGTCAAAAATTAGCATTTAGTTAGATACCAAGAGACTGTGATAACTTTTCGGTACCTAAACTGTTAAGAATTTTTTGTAAATTTTATTTTTGATAAATTAAATTAAAAATAATTTATAATATAATATACATACATTTTATAAATGTGTTTAATTTTGAAAAAAATAGTAAAAATACTATATAACAAACTATACACTAACATTGGTACTTCCTACAACATTCGCGCTGTAAGTATGACATTCTGGCTGTAAGTGTGTTCAGCTTTGACGTCCTATGTAAATAAAATTATTTGAAAAAAAGGTGTGAAATAATAATCTTTTTATAATAAATAAATTAACAGGGCAACCAGTTTCTCTTCAATTTATAATAAATAAATTAACAGGGCAACCAGTTTCTCTTCAATTTTGGTTAATGTTTAAAAATTGAACAAACATTACTTTAATTTGTGTACAAAGCCAATAAATTTAACCAAAAATCTAACCTAGTTTTCTTCATATAGAATTGATGACTGATTTAAATATTAAAAAAGTTTTAGCAATCATTTTTCCTAAAAATACTTGAAATTCAAATATGAACACATAAATATGTATAAACTTTGAACACTAATTTAAAGCTTATATAGAACGAAATAATAATTTCAGTAACCCAAAGCTAGTAACAAAAAAAAAATAGCAATAACTTTATGACAAAAATAAAAAAAAATTTATATATATGTAGTTGGTAATTTTTTTTGTTTATTAATCAAATAAATATATAATAATTATCAGAATTTTAAGAACTCTAGAAAATTTGTGTCAAGAAATTAACTTAAAAGCTTATTACTTGGGGTTTTTGAATAGATCAAGTGTTAGACTTCAGCTAAGCATTTATTTTCTGGATTCATAGATTCATTTATTTTGCAATTAAATGACTTAGCAAATATTTCTTGATTTGCGAGTACTAAATCAACGTATTTGTCATTTCTATTTCCGCCAAAACATGTATTTTGTTTTAATGCAATAAAATAAGCTTGATTATGATCCAACTTATATTTTTTCAAAATAATTTTCTCAATTTCCAACTCTTGTTGATTTCTATTTTTTAGTTGATTTAAGAAATTATTGAAGTTTTCAACTTGACTTGCAAATAATTCTACATAATCTCGAACTTCATATCCTTCAAGTTTAATTTCTTGATTAGTTTTCAAACATTCCAAAAGTTCTTTTTCTGGAGTTTGAACCCAATTTCGATTATCGATGAAAACTCTACTCCATAAGTTAAGACCTTTTGTAACTATGTACTGCATTATTGGTTTATCATGCAAGTGAAATTGTTTAAATTCTTGCAAAAATGCATAATATTGCATTAGATTTACAACAATAAAATCATGAGCAGGAGTCTTTTCTATTGGTGATTTAAAATAAACTCTAGCAGTATTGAAAATAGTTTGTAAAATATTTGATTCTTCTACCACAAACTTATAGTATTGAAGAGCATTGTAGAATTCATTGCGTCGTTCTAGGATATCATGATGAACTGAAAATTCAAGATCCAAGTCTGGATCGTATTTGCCTTTTTTTATTTTTAAATTTTCATACGATTTTTCAACATCATTCAAAATTTGAACGAAATTAGCTTGATCTTGATCGGACATTGTATCTTTAAAAACTTTTTCTAACATTCCTGGTTGAATATATACATTGTTTGAATTTTGACAACCACCATGAATATTAGATTCCATAAAATTAATTATTTTAAAAATCAAATGATTAACAATTATCTTCGAATCTGTTTCACTCAAAAGTTGGAAAATTTCTTGAATTCTTTTGTCAGAAGAGATCAATGATTCAACAGTTGAATCCATAATCCAATTTTTATTTAATGTTAACACAAATTCTTCCCAATTCACAGTTGTAATATCATGAACTGAAATATCTGTTGATTCTTGTTTTTGTTGCAAGATTTGAATTAGTTTTGCTTCGAATTCGGTGATGTCTTTAACTGCTTTTTCGAAACCATCACCATCATTGTTGGGATTAAATTTTTCCATTAATCTTAAAATGTTTGATGCTGAATCAGGTGTGTAGTTAGGGTAGTTGCTTGTTGAAGTTCCAAAAACATTTAATTTGTCATTAACTTGTTCAATTTTAATGTAATTAATATAATCTCTTAGTGAGGTTACTTCTGCTAAGAATTTTGTCACTTCATTTTTATTGTATTCTTTATCAACTGGCCAACTGGAAACGCCTTTCAAAACATCAAGTTGATCAAAAATTTTTGATAAATCGATTGGATTTTTAACATTTGGATTATATGGCCAATTATCCGTTGCCTTTTCACATGTTTGGAAATATTTTTGCATTTTTGCTTCTAATTCAGTTGTTGGTTCTTCATTCAGGATCCGTTCATATATTTTTGGATCGACTTCTGGTTCTGGAATTGGTTTTTCCATATGACCACAAGCATATTCGGAAAACTGTTGACAAGGATCACTGGACAAATTTAATCCGTGTACAAGAGATGCAACATAACTTTCGAATATATCAGTTTGATTTGTTGCTGTGATGTAGTTAATCACACCAAACAAAAAAAATACAAAAAATACTTTCATATTGTTTAAATAAGTTCTTAAAACTGAAGTAACGACAAGAAGAAAGTTGATTTTTATAGGCAATTGAAGCATTTGAATTTTAAAGTATGTTTTTTAAAGTTTTCCTATTCTCGAAACAAAACAAGATAATATTAATTCAGATAATATTTGATTCATAAGTAAGATAACTAAGTTTTTAATATAAAGCAGGTATACGTAAAAATGGGTTCTAATTTGAATAATTATATTAAAATGGAACACACAAAGTTAACGTAGATGCCGAGACTTTGAAAACATAGAACAACACGAATTTTTAAACAGACAGTTTCAAATATGAAATTTTTTTTATGGAATTTTAATTGTTTTTATACTCTTTGACTTTTAGTATTTATGTATGCACAAATCAAAATTTAAAGACGAAGTTCGTATATTTCGTCGTTGTAGTTATATGGATTAAAATATTGTTCAAGTTCAATAAAAGGTTAAACATAATCTTATTATCATCGAAATAGACAATGTAGTCAAATGTGAATAGAAAATTGTAAAAAGTTTTTTAAACTTTTTTCTGTCTAAATTTTTGACCAGCTATATAAAAATTCGAAAGTTTTTTATTTAAAGTCCACCACTGTTTAACCACAATTCCCAAGTTAACCGTATATTGAACATTATTTTACATAGAATGTAAAATTCAAGTACCGCCGTCTGCCGCAACATGCAACTTTTTTTTGAGTTATTTTATTATAATTAATAAGAGTACTTTCCATCAAAAGAAAGATTTTTTTAAAACTGATTGACAATTTCATTAAATTTATGTTATCAATACATATTGTTCAACAAAGTAATCGTGAGTACCTGAGCAATGGTAAATAAACAAATTGAAGTTATTTAGAGATAATAAACCACCACATGACGTATCGGATACTAAAATCTTTTTTTGCTGTTCGGTTCAAAAGTGTACTTATATACGTTCACCAAAATATCCAAACATGTTATTGAATGCCTTATAGATAAATTTTGATATGTATTTAGAATGTGCGTACATACTTACTAGTTATTTTTTTCATACAAAATTTAAATCAACTTTTAGTAATGCGACATGTAATACTTTATTATGTTGGTATCGCTCTCTTAAACTAATTTTAGCGCTTTTCTTTATGGATAAATTGATTTGAGATCTACATCTCTGATTGCTGAATTGTATAAAACTTAATTTTTTTTTTGTAAAAAAAACTGAAATTTAAAAATATGTTTTTTGTTTTTATTCTATTTTTGCAAAAAATAAACGGTCGTGGCCTTGAAAAATCCGACGATTGTATGAAAATAATTAGTAATGGAATTTTACACAACTATGTTTGAATTTTATATCTTTGTAGAAACTATACTTTCAAAATTCTATATCACCCCATATTCAGGAGCGTGGAAATCGTATTTCCAAAACGGTGAGCAATGCAAGCATACTGTCTTTGCAAAAATTGTTCCCCTTGAAATAATATACTTCATAAATAATCTGAAATTTCAAAACAAATTATTTAAGAATAATGGCAGAGCCACAAAGACTGGGTGTACAAAGTACAAAGATACGATATTAGTATAATACATGTAAATTCACGCCAAATTAAAAAAATTACACAGAGGGAAGAGTGCTGCGAGATAAATACCTAGACCTCGACATGAAGATGTAGCTTAAGCTACAGTTATCAAATAAACATAAGTAATAACAATCCACACATATGTTTTTATTATGGCATTAAGAAACTTAAAAGTTCCTAAACTTTATAATGATACTATAGACCATGGTAGGTTCACTTAGAACAAAATTAATTTCAGTTTCTTAATGTGTTTCACCTTTCAACCACATGCGGCGCTCTTGTTTGTTTACGTTTTGTTTTATTGTCAACCCAGCCGGCTGAGCTTTTTTTCTTATTTATTCATTTTTTTGAAATAAAAGCATTTAGACGTGTAGGTGATTAATTTTGAGAAAAAAATAATTTGAATTTTATTAAAAAAAATTATAAACTGGATTTTTGAAAAACAATTTTAATTGAAGTTAAATTTTGAACTTATTTTAGAAAACAGACTAAATTATTATAAAAGTAATAGAAGATATTATTTAAGAAAAAAAGAAACTGAATAAAAGTTGAATGTACATATTTGAATTTTAATTGTGAATTTTATTTAAAAAAAAACAAAAACAAAAACAAAGTTGGATTTATTGGAATTTAAGTTAATTTAAGATTATACATTTAATTTATTAATTAATAATTATTGCAATAAAATAAATAGAATTTTAAGTGAAAATGTTAGAATTATATAAGTGATCAAATAGAAAAAAAATGCAATAATATATTTCAGAAAACATTTTATAAAAACTAAAAAAATTAAGAAAATAAAAAAATTGCTATAAAAATAAATTTATCTTTTATTCATAATCTTCTTTTTTTCCTGCAAATTTGAATTTTAATAATTTTATTTGAAATATTAGAAATACTGCCACCTACAAAAATTTTATTTTTTTAGTTCACCTTCCCTCCACAAATCCATCAGGCGCTGTAGTAAATCTTTTGAGTGGGCCATCTATTACTATATCTTATCTATGCTATAGACTACAAGTAAAATCTTTACACAAAAATGCTTTTGGATCTATAATTTTTCTTGTTGTTGATTCGGTATTTATTCCTTGAATACTCATGGCTCAAAGCTGATAATATATTTCAATTTGCTTTTAAGTTTGCTTTGCAAAAAATAATAATAAATCGCAACCGCAATCATTGAAAGCGGTCAGAATATGGTTAATATTCTGTTTAGGTCTCTGGAGTTTGTATTATACTTCTCTAAGTCTATCTAAATAGAATTAATGGAGAAAGAAGGACAATTAATATCGTATATGAAAAAGAACTAGAGGAATATTACTAAATATTCTTAAATTTGACTGTCCGAGTGATCCCGTCTTCGACGCATATATGTTTTAATTCTACCTTGTACGAATTTCACAGAGGAATTTTTTTTTAGAATGAACCATTGGACTTCATCGTTCGTAACATGCTGATTACACTCAAAAAAAAAATGCAATCAAAATCAACAGCAATTGTACTTCATTTCAATTTTTGTCCGTAATTAATACTTTTGAAGTCAAGATCTGTTGGTTTATTTGAAAACATCCTAAATGAAGTTCCAAATTGAAATACCAACTTTACAGACAATTTTAAGACTGAAAACCTGTCCTTATTTTAGGACTTCAAATATTTTCTTTCAAAAGAAACTTTATTACTTCATTTAAATTGCAATTGCTTTCATTTTACCTTGCATTAATGAAACTATGTTCTTCAAATTAATGTTTTTAGTTGCAATAAAATAAAATGAATAACTTTAGATTGAAATGAAGTAAGTCCTGTTTTATTTTCATTCATTTTATTATATTTTCCATTTTACACATCGTCGTAAATTCAGTTCATAGCTCAGTGGCAGAGTTGGTGGATTGCAATGTTTAGGACAGTGGTTCGAAGCTACAAGCGGGCATAAAAAAAATTATTGAAAAAAATTTTAAAAATAAAAAAAATATAAAAAAAAAATAAAAAAAAAAAATAAATAAAAAAATTCAATAAACAAAAAAATTAAAAAAAAAAAAAAAAGAAAAATATAAAAAAAAAATAAAAAAATTTAAAAAATAAATAAAAACATTTAATAAATAAAAGACATTAAATAAAATTAAAAAAAATAAAATTAAATAAAATAAATAAAAAATTAATAAAAAAATAAAAAAAATAAATAATTTAAAAAAAATTTAGTCTACAATTTTTTTTTTGTATTTGCGGTGTTTTTGCTGATGAATTTGAAAGGTTTTTGGTTTTTGGGGTAATAAACTTTGTTTTGGTTTTACTTGCATTATTTTGTTTTCATTTCGAAAGATACTTGCTAATTTGTGCTTTCGATTTTGAAATGAACTACCATTTGTTTTCAAATCGAATAATTCTCTGTAGGGACAATGCGAAGAAATCTCACTTTAAATTGAACCAATTTTTTGTTGTTTTGATTGCATTATTTCTTTGAGTGTATGCGTCTACACTTGAAGATACCTAAAGAAAACGAGAAAAAGTTAAATTTGAAAAAAAAAAAAACGACATGAGCCTTTTTCGAATTTGGTGATTCAATGAATTAATTACTTTTGTGTTTTTTTTATAAAGTAATTAAATGTTCAATTGTCTTTGTCTCATTAGAATACTTGAGTATTAACTTGAATTTTTTTTTCAAAATAATTAGAAATAATTATAAAATAATATTATTAAGTTGTTTTTATATTATTTATTAAACAAATAAATATATAATAATTATCAGAATTTTAAGAACTCTAGAAAATTTGTGTCAAGAAATTAACTTAAAAGCTTATTACTTGGTGCTTTTGAATAGATCAAGTATTAGACTTCAGCTAAGCATTTATTTTCTGGATTCATAGATTCATTTATTTTGCAATTAAATGACTTAGCAAATATTTCTTGATTTGCGAGTACTAAATCAACGTATTTCTCATTTCTATTTGCGCCAAAACATGTATTTTGTTTTAATGCAATAAAATAAGCTTGATTATGATTTAACTTATATTTTTTCAAAATATTTTTCTCAATTTCCAACTCTTGTTGATTTCTATTTTTTAGTTGATTTAAGAAATTATTGAAGTTTTCAACTTGACTTGCAAACAACTCTACATAATCTCGAACTTCATATCCTTCAAGTTTAATTTCTTGGTTAGCTTTCAAACATTCCAAAAGTTCTTTTTCTGGAGTTTGAACCCAATTTCGATTATTTATGAAAACTCTACTCCATAAGTTAAGACCTTTTGTGACCATGTATTGCATTATTGGTTTATTATGCAAGTGAAATTTATTAAATTCTTGCAAAAGTGCACCATATTGCATTAGATTTATAACAACAAAATCATGAGAAGTCATTTCTTTTGGTGATTTAATATAAACTCTAGCAGTATTGAAAATAGTTTGTAAAATATTTGATTCTTCTACCACAAATTGATTGTACTGAAGAGCATTGTAGAATTCATTACGTCGTTCTAGGATATCATGATGAACAGCAAATTCAAGTTCCAAGTCTGGATCGTATTTCCCTTTTTTTATTTTTAAATTTTCATACGATTTTTCAACATCATTCAAAATTTGAACGAAATTAGCTTGATCTTGATCGGACAATGTATCTTTAAAAACTTTTTCTAACATTGCTGGTTGCATGTATACATTGTTTGAATTTTGACAACCACCATGAATATTAGATTCCATAAAATTAATTATTTTATAAATCAAATGATTAACAATTATCTTCGAATCTGTTTCACTCAAAAGTTGGAAAATTTCTTGAATTCTTTTATCAGACGAGATCAATGATTCAACAGTTGAATCCATAAACCAATTTTTATTTAATGTTAACACAAATTCTTCCCAATTGACAGTTGTAATATCCTGAACTGAAATATCTGTTGATTCTTGTTTTTGTTGCAAGATTTGAATTAGTTTTGCTTCGAATTCGGTGATGTCTTTAACTGCTTTTTCGAAACCATCACCATCATTGTTGGGATTGAATTCTTTCATTAATCTTAAAATGTTTGAAGCTGAATCAGGTGTGTAGTTAGGGTAGTTGCTTGTTGAAGTTCCAAAAACATTTAATTTGTCATTAACTTGTTCAATTTTAATGTAATTATTATAATCTCTTAGTGAGGTTACTTCTGCTAAGAATTTTGTCACTTCATTTTTATTGTATTCTTTATCAACTGGCCAACTGGAAACGCCTTTCAAAACATCAAGTTGATCAAACATTTTTGATAAATCGATTGGATTATTAACATTTGGATTATATGGCCAATTACCAGTTGCCTTTTCACATGTTTGGAAATATTTTTGCATTTTTGCTTCTAATTCAGTTGTTGGTTCTTCATTCAGGATCCGTTCATATATTTTTGGGTCGATTTCTGGTTCTGGAATTGGTTTTTCCATATGACTACAAGCATATTCGGAAAAATGTTGACAAGGATCACTGGACAAATTTAATCCGTGTACAAGAGATGCAACATAACTTTCGAATACATCATTTTGAATTGTTGCTGTGATGTTGTTAATCACACCGAACAAAAAAAATACAAAAAATACTTTCATATTGTTTAAATAAGCTCTTAAAACTGAAGAAACTACAAAAAGAAAGTTGGTTTTTATAGGCAACTGAAGCATTTGAATTTAAAGTATGTTTTTTTAAAGTTTTCCTATTCTCGAAACAAAAAAAGATAATATTAATAATTCAGATAATATTTGATTTATAAATAAGATAAATAAGTTTTTAATATAAGGAGGTATCGTCAAAATGGGTTCTAATTTGCTTAATTATATTAAAATGGAACACACAAACTTAACGTCGATGGCGAGACTTTGAAAACATAGAACAACACGAATTTTTAAACAGACAGTTTGAAATATGAAATTTTTTAATGGAATTTTAATTGTTTTTATACTCTTTGACTTTTAGTATTTATGTAGGTATGCACAAATCAAAATCTA
This sequence comes from Hybos culiciformis, assembly GCA_964007475.1. Classification (NCBI taxonomy): domain Eukaryota; kingdom Metazoa; phylum Arthropoda; class Insecta; order Diptera; family Hybotidae; genus Hybos; species Hybos culiciformis. Next base: position 126,865,770 of record OZ023273.1, on the reverse strand, counting down.
AAGTCGAAGTTCGAATATTTCGTAGTCAGGTGGATTAAAATATTGGTGAAGTTCAATAAAAGTTGTTAAACATAATCTTATTATTATCGAAATAGTCAATGTAATCAAATGTGAATAGAAAATTGTAAAAAGTTTTTTAAACTTTTTTCTGTCTAAATTTTTGACCAGCTATATAAAAATTCGAAAGTTTTTTATTTATCCACCACTGTTTAACCACAATTCCCAAGTTAACCGTATATTGAACATTATTTTACATAGAATGTAAAATTCAAGTACCGCCGCCTGCCGCAACATGCATTGAGTTATTTATTGAGTTATTTGATTATAATAATTAAGAGTAGCTTCGACCAAAAGCAAGATTTTTTTAAAACTGATTGATATTTTTATTAAAATTATGTTATCAAATTAATTTAATACATATTGTTCAACATCGTGAGTACCTGGGCAATGGTAAATAAACAAATTGTAGTTATTTAGAGATAATAAACTACCACATGCCGCATCGGATACTAAAATCTTTTTTTGGTGTTCGGTTCAAACGTGAATACTTATTCGCAGTGGTGATATTCGAAATTTTTAACAACCGGAACGCTTAAAAAAAATATTCAATAGTTATTTATACATATAAAAAATATTTATTTACGTCTAAGAAAAAAATTTAATTAAATAATGTCAAAATCAAATTTTGGTTTTAGCACGGCACAATTGGAACAGAATCTTTAACCCGTTTGTCACTTGTCAGATGATGCCCATTGTCGAAACCATAATTTAACATGTGGTACAGCATCAAAATCTTCCATTGCTTTGCCCATTTAAAATTTTTTTTTTGTTAATGTGATCCGTAAAGTAGTTTCAATATCACGAAATATACAAAAAATCAACCATTTGACAACTTTAAAACACCCTTAAAGAAAAGGCATATTATACAACAACCGGTACGGAAAATTTTGATTATACGTCTATACTTAATGATACCTAAAGAAAACGAGAAAAGGTTAAATTTGAAAAACAAAAACGATATGAGCCCTTTTCGAATTTGGTGATTCAATGAATTAATTACTTTTGTGTTGTTTTTAGAAAGTAATTAAATGTTCAATTGACTTCTCATTAAAATACTTGAGTACCAGCTTGAAATTTTTTTTATTAAATCAATTATAAAATAACATTATCAAGTTGTTTTTATATTAAAAGAAAAATCACAATCATTATGTACACGTACATAGATAATCAAAATTAAATTACATATTTTTAGAATAAATAAAATATTGGCCTTATTTACAAAGAAATCTGTACAAAAAATAAAAAATTAAGTTTTTTACAAAACATCTTTGTAAAATATCGAGAAAAACATAATAACTCAATTTTATAAATGATAACTAAACTATATACTTATTAATATTTTTGTCTCAATAAAAATTCCAAACATCCTAAAACCAAACTCTTAAACAATTCCGAAGAAGATTTTAAATAAATTTTAACTAAACATTGAAAATATTATTGCAAAAAACTAATTTGTATGTACAAACTTACATGTAACTAACTGATTAAAACTTGTATTTAACATTATAATTAACTTAAATAGCACACAGGTCAAATTTATTTTTGATTATTTGATTTATTTTTTACATATAAGTTTTACATGTACAGTCCAATATACCACAACGAACTTTGAAAATTGAAAAGAGGTCACTTTTTTTTCAAATTTCAATTGCTGACTAACCTCCGTCTTCCGTAAAATTTATTTTTAATAAAAATTGTTATATGATCCGTTTATTTTGAAAGTGGTTTAAGTCCATTTGTTCTTGTATTGAGATATTTAAGGTTTTGTGTTTGAATTGATTTAAAAATATACATTAATATTTCCATAAGCTAATTTTCAAGTGTCAAAATCAAAGTGGTTTTAATGATACTAGACTAAAATTGTTTATAAATAAAAAGAATATATATTATTGTGCTTATTGTTATCATTAACTATTTTTTTTTTAAAAACGGACTTAAACCACTTTCAAAATAAACGGCTCATGTACAAGGAATGGGATGACAAGAGTTCGAAAGGCAAGAAGGAATATTGGGAACCATATCTAAACGTGTCAATTCAATTTCCTATCAATTTTAATTTTAATTTTCATTTTACCAAAAATGTAAATTATACATTTTTGGTAATTTGAAACTCTTCATTAATATTGAGTGCAAATCACACAATATTAATTCTTCCCCATTTCGATTCATTTTTACTAAATTCCTGTCTCTCTTCCAGTTTCACTTCCAATCATTAATAATAATTACAGGTAAAACCAATTATAATTTTTCATTAATAAAGTTAACGTTAAACCAAAAACAAAGTAGTTATTATTCGATATTCGGGTCTAAACTCTCAACAGGTGGCGGGTTTGGTGATTGAACGAAACAAGCAAATTTAATATGCATTTATTTTTTGAGTAAAATTTTTGTGGTTTAGAAAACGAGAAAAACATAGGTTGGTCTTTGTGTGCATTTCGTATAAACTCTAAGAACCGTCTTCGTCATAGGCTATAACTGAGAAATTTAATAATAACTAAATTGCTGGTTGGATTCAGAATTTTCCTTCTAAGTAGTTTTTTTGTTTGCTTGGAAATTTGATATAATAGCCTTAAAAAGCAAAAAAAAAAATACATATTTAATTCAAAGATACTTATTTATGTATTATGCACTATATTTAGGGATTATTAAATTTTTTTTTATAAGGGAACAATTGAATTTCATCCTTTATTTTTATATTTTTTTGAAATACAAATTTGTGACAGGCCGAATAATATTTTGCTCAATGTTCTAATAATTAAATAAACATTACTTCAATTTGTACTAAATAAAAATGATCACAGCGTTTCTTTATAACCAATAATAGTTATTAAACAAATAAAAAAAAAGCTGTTCCAACTCCAAGGATAAAATCATTCGACAGTCATTCAAATCTTAAATGTTTTCAAAATTCATGTTCTTGGCTATACGAAGAAAGTTATTTCAGGGTTCCAGCTAGTTTTTTTTCACATAGAATTAATGTATGATTTAAATTTTGTAAAAAAGTTTACGTTTTTATTATCGCTAAAAAATACTTGAAATTCAAAAAGAAAAAATATAGATATCTTATAAATAAAATATAAACGTATTAAGTATAATAGCTTAGTGAACGCAAGAATAATTTTAATCTAAAGCTCGTTACAAAACAAAATAGCAATAACTTTATTTCAAAAATTAAGAAAACCATAATTATATACAAATACTATTTTTTTTCTTTATTAATTAAATAAATATATAATAAACATAAAAATATTACTTATCAGAATTTTAAGAACTCCAGAAAATTTGTGTCAAGAAATGATGAAGTATTAGACTTTAACTGGACACTTATTTTCTGGATTCATAGATTCATTTATTTTGCAATCAAATGACTTAGCAAATATTTCATGATTTGCGAATACTAAATCAACGTGTTTGTCATATCTAGTTCCGCCAAAACATGTATTTTGTTTTAATGCAATAAAATAAGCTTGATTATGATTCAACTTATATTTTCTCAAAATATTCTTCTCAATTTCCAACTCTTGTTGATTTTTATTTTTTAGTATATTTAAGAAATTGATGAAGTTTTCAACTTGACTTGCAAATAATTCTACATAATTTCGAGCTTCAAATCCTTCAAGTTTTATTTCTTGGTTAGTTTGCAAACATTCCAAAAGTTCTTTTTCTGGAGTTTGAACCCAATTTCGATTATCGATGAAAACTTTACTCCATAAGTTAAGACCTTGTGTAACTATGTACTGCATTATTGGTTTATCATGCAAGTGAAATTGTTTAAATTCTTGCAAAAATGCATCATATTGCATTAGATTTACAAGAATAAAATCACGAGCAGGAGTCTTTTCTATTGGTGATTTAAAATAAACTCTAGCAGTATTAAAAATAGTTTGTAAAATGTTTGATTCTTCTACCACAAATTTATAGTATTGAAGAGCATTGTAGAATTCATTACGTCGTTCTAGGATCTCATGATGAACTGCAAATTCAAGTTCCAAGTCTGGATCATATTTACCTTTTTTTAATTTTAAATATTCATACGATTTTTCAATCTCATTCAAAATTTGAACGAATTTAGCTTGATCTTCATCTGACATTGCATCTTTTATAACTTTTTCAAACATTGCTGGTTGCATGTATGCGTTGTTTGAATTTTGACAACCGTCTTTAATACTCGATTCCATAAAATCAATTATTTTATAAATCAAATGATTAACAATTATTTTCGAATCTGTTTCACTCAAAAGTTGGAAAATTTCTTGAATTCTTTTATCAGAAGAAATCAATGATTCAACAGTTGAATCCATAAACCAATTTTTATTTAATATTAACACAAATTCTTCCCAATTCACAGTTGTAATATCACCAACTGAAATATCTGTTGATTCTTGTTTTTGTTCCAAGATTTGAATTAGTTTTGCTTCGAATTCGGTGATGTCTTTAACTGCTTTCTCGAAACCATCACCATCATTGTTGGGATTAAATTCTTTCATTAAACTTAAAATGTATGAAGCTGAATCAGGAGTGTATTTAGGGTAGTTGCTTGTTGAAGTTCCAAAAACATTTAATTTGTCATTAACTTGTTCAATTTTAATGTAATTAATATAGTCTCTTAGTGAGGTTACTTCTGCTAAGAATTTTGTCACTTCATTTTTATTGTATTCTTTATCAACTGGCCAACTGGAAACACCTTTCAAAACATCAAGTTGATCAAAAATTTTTGATAAATCGATTGGATTTTTAACATTTGGATTATATGGCCAATTACCAGTTGCCTTTTCACATGTTTGAAAATATTTTTGCATTTTTGCTTCTAATTCAGTTGTTGGTTCTTCATTCAGGATCCGTTCATACATTTTTGGGTCGATTCCTGGTTCTGGAGTTGGTTTTTCCATATGACCACAAGCGTATTCGGAAAACTGTTGACAAGGATCACTGGACAAATCTAATCCTTGTACAAGAGATGCAACATAACTTTCGAATTGTTCACAAGGTAGATTTGTTGCTGTGCTAAGGTGAATAACACCGATCAAACAAAATACAAAAAATACTTTCATATTGTTTAACTTCTCCATGAAATAAATTCTTAAAACTGAACAAACTACAAGAAGAAAGTTGTTTTTATAGGTAGAGCATTTGAATTTTAAAGCTTTTCTATTCTTGGAACAAAAAAAGATAATATTAATTCGAATAATATTGTGATTCACAAATAAAATATAAATAAGCAGGTACATAATAATATGTTTTATTTTGATTTAGAAAATAAAACGCACAAAATGAAATGTAGAGGACACAGGACACATGAACTAACAGAAATCTTTAAAACAAATAATTTCAATAATGTATTCGGAGATTGTAATATTTTTATTGGCAACAAATGTTGACAAGAACGCAATAATAATCCAAAAAATAAATATAAGCCCTTGGGTTCTAATTTAAGATTTTTTGTTTAATTTTTTTGATTTGTGTTTTTTGCATGGGACTGAAATCTCTTGGCTTATACATAAATCAAAATTTGAAAATGAAATTGGAATATTTCGTCGTTAGATGGATTAAATATTGTCTGAACATTGAGCTTCAAAAAGGTTGTGAAACCGATTAAGCAAATATTATTAGTTTCCAGTCAATAGTCAATTGCGAATAAAAAATTATACCTAAAAAGGTTTAAAAAGATTTTTCTGCCTAAATTTTTGTCTTGCTTTATAAAAGTTCGAAAGTTATTTATTTAAAGTTCATCATGAGTACTTTTACTATAAGTTTTACGTACACTTAAGATTATTTTTCAATGTAATTTTTTACTCCAGTATAAAGCACAATATAAAGTAAGCACAATATAAAGTAAATGTGATGCCACCTGCCGCACCACCAGAAAGACATTCAACTTTTATTTGAATATATCAATATAGTATGCAATATGTAATGAATTTTTTATTTCATTTTAATTGTATGTTTATTATTCGTTTATTATTATGTTTATTATTCGAGTATTTTCGGCCAAAAGAGAGCTTTTTAAAAACTTATATGTGTCATAATAATTCATTAAAAATGTGTTATCAAATTTATTAAATGCATATTATCAACCAAGTAATCTTGAGTACATAAGCTAAGGTTAGTAAATAAACAAATTAAAATTGTTATTTATCGACAATAAACTATTAACCAATATAAATACATTTGATATTGATACTAATTTTTTTTGAAGTAAAACTTCTTTTGTGAGGAGAATCTCAAGCTTTGGCTTGTCTGAAGGTGAGTTAGTTGAAAATCACGCGAGAGACAGACGTACGGACTGACAGACAGACAGACATATCGTCACCTGAGATCAGAACTATTCTAAGTCCAATATTTAAAATTTTACAGGAGAACCATTTTTAAAATAAAAACTGTTTATTTTTTTAAGGAAGCGATGTATGCCAAAAAGTTTATTCTACAATTATATCCTTTTCCAATCATTTTGAGAGCGGCAATGGATGGAAATCCCTGCTTTCAGAACAAATTAAAGTCCAAATAAGTGGACATACAATGGTTTTGCCGGTAAAAAAAAAAATATGTTGAGCATAGGATTATTTTGTACTTACCTATGTTTTGAACACGAAAAACAATTCAAACAAACACGTGTTTTGGCACACACATCAAAAACCGTACTGACTAGCTAATAAGTAAATAAAACAGTTTTTGGAAAAAATGGACTTAGAATAGTTCTGATCTTAGGTGACGATATGGACGGACAAACGAAGAGACATAAAGTGGAAGCATATATTCCATTTTTTTATTTTTGATTGAAAACGGTTTGATGGAACAGTATATCCCAAATAAAGTACGTTGTTCGTTTTCGTTTCAAAAAATTTTCTGAAAATTTTTTTAACAGTGGATCAAGATCCGTTTTCTTTTTTATTAGAGTACAAATATAATAAGAAATTAAGAAGAAATTAAACGAAAAGCATAAAGAGCATTAAAGTTTGCTATTAAAATCTCGCAATCATAAAAATCAACCAATCATAAAAATAATAATTTTATAAAAGCATTAACTTTAATTTATATATCAGGCAAATTGTTTCATATAAATAAATTTGAATTAATTTATATTTAATATAAAAATGCATAGTTTTAACTCTACTACTTTAGTTATACAATTGTATAATATAAAATTATCGTTTATTGATATTTTACCGAATTCTATATTTTAATATCAATTCTATTTTTGTTAACAATAACAAATGTGCTTAAAAGCTCAAATTATTTATATTATATATAACTAGTCGAAATACTCGGCTTCGCACGGTAGTACCGAACTTATATTAATATCAAAACACTTTGATTCAGATTTTGTGCACTTAAATAAACAGAATTTCAAAATTTGTTAAATAGCTACTTCCCCAGTGCCTTAACACATCCAGTCTTCTTAATAGTCGATTCGGGTCCAACGCTATAATATTTTATCGGAATATACCTAAATTGCAAAACCGCCTGCCGTCGGAGCCTCGGATCCTCAGGTACCCCCCATCGGTGCCTCTGATCAAAAATTTCTAGTACCCTATAACCATCTTGGGTCTCTAGGCTGCATATTTTCAAAATTCCAAAATTTCGAAAATTGACGACAACGCTTGGGGGCCTCTCAACATCCAGTTTTTTAAATAGGCTTTTCGGGTCCAACGCTACTATATTTTATTGGAATATACCCAAATTCAAAACCGGCTTCTAAGGTAGCCCCCCGCCGGGGCCTCGGATCAAAATTTCTAGTACCGTATAACCATCCCGGGCCCCAATGATACTTAAGTTCAAAATTTCAGGCAAATCGGTCCAGCGGTTTAGACGTGATTGAGGACAGAGGACAGAGAACAGAGAAACAGAGAATTTTCATTTTTATTTATAACAAGAAGATTTGTCAAGGTACACAAAATCTAACTCTCCAGTGATTAGAATACAAGGAATAACTAAGCTAACTAATAGTTCAATCGGTTGAAAATGAGACAATTAGTAAATAATTTACAGAGATATATGGAAATATTTATTTGAAATTTTGAAACTAGTTTCAGAACTTATTCCTTATTAAGATACTATGTGATTCCGAGAAATAAAAATTTAAAATCAAAGTTTTCTTTAAAATAAAATTTATTAGGATTTAAGACAAAAAAAATATGAGAATGTAAAAAAAAAAAAATTAAATATTGGATATTTTATTTTTTAACATAGCTTTAATCTGCTTTCTTTCATTAAAAATTATTTATGATATAATGAACACAATAGTCAATGTGATATTCGGATTCCTTAACGATCTGTACGTTAAAAAAATTTCAACTTTGTAATGCTCTAAAAATTGAAAGTAGGTACAAGTTTTTAAGGCTGAGACTATACAGCTAAGTTATAGCATAGATTAAGAATACACCAAGATGGGAAGTTTCATACAACATTTTTTCAGTCTTTTTTGGTATTTTATTGTGAAGGTGTTAGTAAAACTAAATAAAATTCTTTTCATACATTGATAATTATCACGTATTTTATTTTGTTTTACTAACGCATTGACTTAAAAATACCAAAAATAATGTTGTATGAAGCTTCCCATCTTGGTGTATTCTTAATCTATGGTTATAGTTAAAAGATCCTAATTTGATTCCATATAAGCCATATATTACCAAATAATCCCATATTCATTCTACTGAATCTTCTTGCAGTTTCGACGGGCGGAATTAACAACAAATACATTCAAAATTCTTCTAGGTCAAATAATTCATTCTATACGAGACGGTGAATAACTTTTTTGTACATTATTAATACGATATTTTGTTAATTAATTAATAATTGTATAGTAATACACTAATAACAATGGTTAACTATTTTGAATGATAACATCGTTTAATATTAATTGATTAATTTTATAGGGTAATAAAAAATTATATATTTATGTACATATATTATAAATAATAAAATATGTACTTATGCATTTAATAAACTTATTAAATAAAAATTTCATTATATGGAAATCATAAGCAATTGGGCAGTTTATTTTATTTTTTTTTTCAAAACCATTTTTTAACCACTTACATTATAATAAATAAATTAAATATTAAAATTTAAAAACTAAGAAAATAAATATTTATTATTTTTTCCTGTGGCTATAGTTTTATAATACTACGCGCACAAAAGAAAATAATATTGTACCTACAAACATATTAAGTAAATATCTATAGGTTTTTGATTTATTCACAAAAAAAAGATGGTTCGTTGATAATAAAATAAATATAGATTATTATTAAGCTATCTTTTTCGCTACTTATCTTGAATAATATATTTAAAAATAAATATATATAATAAATTTCAGATTTTTTTAGAATTTCGACTCAAAATTTCAAGTGACTTATATAATGTCAGCGATAAGAATATTTCAGTCTTCTAGACGTTCCAATTTTCAACTAAAAATTGAATCGAGAAACGTAAATAAATAGCTTATAACGAGAAATTCGTTACCTTTTTTTTCAGAGCAAAAGCCCTAATTTATTTTCACCAATATAATTGATTGAAGCCCTTTTTTTCCTTTAATGAAATATATAAAAAGATTTTAATTATTAAAAATATTATAGATATAAAAATGTATAGTTTTTTTTTTTTTAAATGTTTGAAGCTCTATGCAAATATAGAAAAATAAAATTCTTAAAAATGTTATTTACTTTAATTTGAGAAAAAAAAAACCTAATTAATATTATATGAGGAAAAATAAAATATACCATTTAATAAAAATAATATATTTAAAATTAACCTTTTATTTGCTTGAAATAAGACCTTTTATAAATTTTATATAAATAATTTTTTTCTTTAATTTTTTTTTTTAATATAAGTTACGCTATTCGGAAAGTTCTAAAGGTTGGAATAAAATTTTCCAGTGGACTCTAAAAAAAAAGTGAAGTTTTTTAAAGGAACAAAGTAACGATTTTTATTAACGATAAAAAGTTTTGAAATTATATCAAAGAGAATAAACATTATGTGAGAATTTCAAAGACAGAAGAATACGGAACAGACGTACTCTAAACAATTTTTTTTATGAGTATTTTATTATTAATTTTATCAGCGAGTGAACAGTGAATTGTCTCAAAAATAAATTCTGTTTGAGTTAGGTACTCAGAACAAATAAAGAATAATATAGAATACATATAGCATTTAGAATTAGTGCAATGTGTTCATTTAATAATATCATAATTACTTCGTTTTTTTTAAGTTTTAAAAATTTAAGATGTTTTTGAATTCTACATATTTCTGTAGGACAAGTGACAATTTTTGTAGTAATAAATTTAAAAATTAAAATCAAAAGCTATAATTTTACTCGTATTATAGAAAATTATTCGATATACAATTTCAATTAAATAAAGATAAAAATTAAAAATAAAATAATATACTGTTAAAATAGACACCAGACAATTGATTAATGGATGTCCAATTATTTTTGAGATATTGAACTAGAGATGAAGTAATTCAAAAGAGGAGCAACAAGATATAATAACTCAATCTCCAAACGAAATTACTTAGTGAACATTTTTATATAACTACATATTACATACAATCACACATTGTAGTGATAAAATTTTTAATTAGGCGTAAGTAAGTACACTTGAAAGGATAACCTTAAATTGATTCATTTCGCAATTTTGAGTCACGTCAAATCATTGCTCTTATTGTAATATTTAAAGGAAGTATAAATAGAGGAATTAGTCACATACAAAAAATGCTAATAGAAATAGTGAAACAAAAAATCCATATCACAACCCCATGAGCTTTTTTTTTGTATTTTTGGAGCATTCCACTCTCACAAATGCTTCAAAAACTTCAAAAATAACAACAGTTGTATACAATTTTTAAAGAGAGTGGAAGTTTAAAAAATACAAAAAAAAGCTCATGGGGTTCTGATATGGATTTTTGTTTCACTATTTTTATTTACATTCTTTCTATGGGACTAATTCCTCAATTTTATACTTGCTTTATGATTTAATTCGGGAAAAAGATTTGTTTAGTTATTTTATCCATTACATTGTTTAGTTTCCTACATAATTCATGTTATAGTTATCTTGAAGTAGATAATTTATATATTTTTGCATAATTAAATCAGTCGTACTTATTTATAAATCTAGCCCTTAACATTCATGGCTCTACCTGACCGTATTAGATTGGCAAATAATTTGACAAGCTAAAATAATTATTTAACTTGTTTCACTTTTCGGAATAAGTTTCTCGGCACCCCCAGCTACACAGGAGCTTAAATTGGTGATTAGTAGAAAGTTACTTTTACTTTGTACATATTCATTAACACATATATGTTCTTTGAAATAATAGTCCATGTTTTCATGTTGTTTCGAAATTAAAAAAAAAACATTTTCCTTGAACTAAAAAAAACAACATAAATTGCTAATTTCAATAAAATAATCTATCAAAGAATCCTTAATGTTTGTAAAACAAGTAAACATTAGAGTACTATATACATACACGTATACATTTGTATTCATATACAAACAACATAAAATAATTATATATTTAATTTAATTTATTATTCAACATTTTTTATATAAAATACATAATAAAGAACATATTATACGTATTAGTTATACAACAGAACATGATTTCTATTTGATATACCGTCCTAAACTATGATTTTGTTTAAAAAAAAGGTAACCTATTAATATCGCATCACCTCACTAAAATATTGAAAGAAGTAAAAATCAAGTACTAATCTCGTATACTCTAAATTTGAATGCATTCAAAAACCAAAGTTTATTTCGCTAAATAATATTAATAATATAGATTTATATCAACTTTCGAAACGCTTAAATTCTTATGAATGTCCTAGGACATATAGACAATTTTAATAAAGAGATTTAGTTTGACGTGAAAATTACAATATCTTAATATATAAAAGTACACAATTTTAAAATTAAAAGTTACCTGTCAAATTTCTCACAGAAATAATTTTACAAGTAGGTAAGCACTAAAAAAACAAATTATACAAATCAGACTTACGTAGATACTATAAATTGGGATTATAGAGTTTTTTTATGGGAACAAATCATTGTCATTCTTTTATCGCAAATGATCAATTTAAGACTTCAATGTAAAATTTAAAACTAAAGCCTTATTTAGAATACTATAACTAAAGAGTTCGAAAATTGTAAATTGTTAGTATAATCCGATAGAAATACCACAACTATTTTGATGAGAACGGGGTTTAATTCAAGGAATGAATTGGTTTTTTGATATTATAAAATTTAAATAAAAAGAAACAAAAATTTTTTAACTATTGTGCAAAAAAAAATATAATTTTACGTATAGGGTTATAACTTTTTTCGAACCAATAAAATTTAATTTATTTTTAAAAGTCTTAATTTTTACCTGCATTAAAATTCTTATTCAACTTTGTTTTTTTTTTTTTTAATATTTAATTAGAACCATGTTTCCTTTTATTATTTTCCTTTTGTATTTAAATATTATTTTTGGCCATTATTTTATATTAACGTAAAAAAAAAGCTTAGAAAGAATTTCATAATATTAATTAAATAAAAAGAATTTATTATTTTAATTTCTATTGGTCAAATTTTTTTTTTTTTTTTTTATTATTAAAATTGAAAAGGATTTTTTTCCTTTTTCACTATTGATATTAAAAGTAAAATTATGAAATCTAAAATATTCATCAGATATAAAGATATTGTATTAACAAAAACTAAATTTTTGTTTCTTTCTAATGAACTAGTATTTAAATCTATATATGAAAGTATGTTGATTATAATGTACAAATAATATGATCATGATATGTGGTGGAATAATTCTGCATTAATTTTTTATATTTCTGTACAATTTTCTATGGAAAAATATGATTAATGTATATGATTAATGTATTAATGATATGATTAATGTAAAATTTATGTATAAATCCTTAATTAAAATAAATACCTATGTATATAAGAGTTATAAAGAAAAAAATGAAATAAAACATAAAAGTAAATTTTAAATATTTTAAAATAATTATTTAAATTATATTTATTATTTTTATTTATTATTTTGATCATCCCCAATTGTCATATACCTTCAGATGTGAATTTTCTCAATTTAAATATAACTACTTGCTAGATTTACCAAGTTTCGAATTTTTGTACAGTTGTAACTTATTCAAATTGTACCAAAAGGAATTATTATTTTAATATACAAGGTACAATCCCGTAATTCGGAACAAGATAAAGATTGGACTTTGGATTTTAGTTGTTGAAATTAAGGCTTCGTATATTAACTACATAGATATCTTTAACATGAAAAATAGATGGAAATTATTTCTGCCAATATATAGGCCCCTTAATTCGAAATGTATCCTTCTCAGCTTCATTAAATTAACTTATGCAAATTATTTTTTTTTTTATATCTTTTCTAGACTTAGCTTTATGTACATCATAACGTGAGGAAAAACAATGAAAATGAATTATATACAAAATAAATAGGAAATAAAAGTTTTTAATGCATATTGTAAGGTTTCCCTGTTATATTGTGGTTAATTTAATACCATTTAAATTTAATTTTTAAACTTATAATGTTCTTTTATGATTGTTGAAGCCTTATAAAAAGAATTCGGAAATTTAGATTAAAGAATATTGAGATGAATATAAAAATTATATACCTATATACAACATATACTCATAAAATGATGATAATAAAATCAAAACTTTTTTTATATTAAGTTAGGGCATTGTGAATTATAAACATTATTTCGTGGAAATTTTAGAAAAATTAGAAAATAAAAATTTTATTTTCTATAAAACCTATAAGTTTTGTCAGAATCTAGAAAAGCAAAATGTTGGAACTTATATATACTTATATATTTAATATATCTTTAAATAATCGTTGTTTATTTTAAAACTACGATTTTGATTGAGTTCAGCTTATAGTAAAATATCAAATTTTGCACTCAAATTACTTCTTACCTTGCACATGAATATGATAGTATTAAAAAACATAAAAACTCACTTTTATTTCAAATCATCTAAGGCTATGCTGGTGAAAACAATAAATTTATTTTGTTATTTATAAATGGATTATTTTATTTCGAAACGCAAGAGGGAACACTAAACTAAATTCATATTGAAGTAGTGTTAATTAAAAATTGTTTTTCCCAAATTCCAGAATTCTTTTTTTTTTTTCCATGATTTAAATGGAATATAATAGTTTTTATTTAATATTTTTCTTGTACTTAAAAGTACGATGATTTATGTTTTTTCATTCAATTGAAATATAATTTGTTTTGATTCATTTATGTAGAAATAATTTTTTAAGCTTTTTTTAAACTTATTCCATGGAATTATGAAATAAATGTTTTTTTTTCGTATCGCATGCATATGTTTAGTTGCTGTATAATCGTTGAAAATAAATCGTTTTGAAGAGTTTTCTCATAAATGTTTTTTATATATAAATATACTTGTATATATATTTTTTTTATTTTTAAATACCATTATACAAAAATTTTTTGGCGATTACGAAAGGATTTTATGAAATAAGGAGATTTATGAAAATACCAACAATTGTAGGTGTATTATTGAAAAAAAAAAAATGAATAAAAATTTTGTATGAAGAGTTCATTATTATGTACACTGAATTGTGAATTTGCAACGCAAGTATAATGGAAATAATTTGAATTACTTTGTCAATTCATAAAATTTAATATTTCCTTACTTCATATTCTACAACTGAATACTGGAAGGTCAAACATCACTCACTTCGAAAAATCAAGGCTTGTATATGAAACTCATTCTTCAACATTTTTAGAGTATAACAAGATCGAAATTTTCGGAATAAGACTGAAGCTGGTGAATTGATATGTTCTTTGGTGAAGATTATTTTTAGACCAATGTTGTGCATAATAAGAAATACTGTGTATAGAAATACATGGCTATAAAACAATATTGTAATAATTATGCATTTATTTATATAATTTAAATTCATATAGATTCTTATATTCAATTGAATGATAAATTTTTTTCAGTGAATTGCGATAGTTATAAACCTTTTATTATTAGGTTTTCTGATTCAATTTCCCTAGTAGCCGTACACTTAACTTTTTTTTTAAGTTTAACGTTATAATGATGAAGCTAACAAAATTACTTAAATACCAACATATGTGAAAGTCCATTTGATTTTCGTTTTTGGTCATTGAATATTTCTCTTCTTGTATTTGATTTGAATTATTATTATTATTTTTTATTTTTTTTTTTGCAAAATATTCGATTGTTAAATGAGGATTTATTTATGATTCCGTAATGGTTTTTTTTTTTTATTGAAAGTTTCAATAGAAAATTTTTGAAAAATTTTCAATATTCAATTTTATGTTAGCCAAGCCAACTAATGATATTAAGTATATATAGTTATGTATTTTTATTGATAAAAAGGAAGTATGTAGATATTTCCTTAATTTTTCGTATCGTATTTAGAAAACACATAACGCTAATACATTGTGCAGGTACATATATGCATAAATAAAATGTTAGTTATTTTATATGAAATCCACCATTCTAATTTCTTGGTTGAATTTAGTATATAAATTAACAATAAAAAATAGACGAAATTTTTATTTGAAATAAATTCTTTCCATCTCGTTATACTTTTAATATGTTGTGATAAACTTCAGAACAACATAATAGTATATTTCACTGATAGAGAGATTGGCAATGTCAGAATATTGCTGTAGTACACAACATAATATATACTAGATATTAAATAATTTCATGAAGTATGATCATTATGGACGAATTTTCATTTTTTTTTTTTTACAAATTTCAATGAATATTTTATTTTTATGATAAAGAATATTATTCTCATGTTTCTTTTACATAAAGTTTTTATACATACAACATGTTCTATATATTTTTATTGATATTCTTAGTCAGATAACAAGAAAATTCATTAAATAGGAATTTAGAGCAACATAAGTTATTTAGTTAGATTTTAAGCGTCTAGATATTGAAAATTAAGAACAGCGCGCTGAAAATGCAAAAACTATTTATCTTAAAATGCTTCTATCAAGGCATCCGATTTTTTTCCGAAAATATTAATCTAAAATTCTATTTGAAAAAAATCAATGTTATGCACATCTATGTATTCTCACTGGATAAAAATGAATAGGACTTTGGAATAGCAGAAAAGGATTTTAGAGCAAGTATCGCTTCATAGTGAATTCGATAGTTGATGTTAAGTTAATGTTTTAATTTTAAGAACATTAATTAAGTTTTGATAAATTATGCTATTTATGTTGAATAATAAAAATTTTCTACGATTTAATAGAGAAAAAATTATGAGGCATCAAAGAAATGACAACTCAATCAAATGAGATTATGGTTCTATCCAGATAAATAAGGTTGCAATCTAATTTCAATGTTAAATTTAACATTCTTCCTTAACAAACCTTCATGATGTTTGTTTTCATTACATATGCAACATGTTGGATTATTTTTCATAATTAATTATTAATACAAGATTATCATGCAATTTAAAGAGCTTCTGTTTAGAATGTTGAATAAAAAATTAGATGTGTAAATAACAAAAATGTTAAAGAATTTTAAGTTGTAAATAAAAAATTTAGCATATATAAGGTAGAAATTTTACAGTCACATGATTATGTGATAACATTCAATTTTTGTTTTTTACTTTATTTTTATGCTTGTATATTCTTTAGGGAAAACTTCTCATAATTTTAGCAGGAAATTATATTGAAATTCAGGGTAAGTTGAAAAGACAGATTGAAAAAGAAATTTTAAATATATTTATCAAAATTATATAATGCATACTTTTGTTATTAAGAACTAAACTATGAATAGTAAAATAACGAAAATAAGAGGATAAATTGAATGTAATTTTTTATACAAACGACAACAAAATACAAACACAATGTCAACAAAATGGTATTATTGAATTTGCAACATAACATATAAGATTGTGAAAAAAACTTCAAATCTTAAATAAAATCTTACCTAGATTAATTGTAATTTATACTAATAAGCATATTGAAGTTAATTAATGCATTTCTTAGTAATTATTGGTATAACAACAATAACTTTGGATTTAGGTTCATCCATCTCATACCACACTCATATACATACTATTATTACTCATCTTCTTTTAAACTAAACAAAGTGTATAAGTGACATATAATTGAAAAAAAATTTCCTTCCCTAATATTTCGTCCATTTTTACAGAGCGAGTTTTCAAAAAATTCTAAAAAAAAAAAAAATTGAAATTCTTTTGGCAATAAGACGTGTATTAAAAAAAATTTATTTCAAAATAACACGAAGAGAAGAATTCACTAAAATATTAACAGTTTTTGACATACATTTTATATTTATTTGTAAAAATAAACTGAATTCAGTTTGCAAAAATATATATTTATATACTACACATTTAGCATTTTTAAGTTAAAACATGTCGAAAAGTTATTTTTATTTTTATTCATGCAAAAAGGAAGTTCAAAGCATAGGATTTTTATGGTTTTGTCTATCTTTAGTACCATACAGAGCAAAATAAAAACAAATTTCCATATGTAAAATATCTACATTATATTATGTTTTCTTTATAAAAACTTTAAAAAAATAAATACAATTTACTTCTAAATTTTATATTATAGATGAATTTGCTTGCAGAACTATTACTTAAAAATGTCTTCTGAATTTATGTTGTTAGGTGTGTGTGTATAGCTTTTGCGAAATTCAGATTAATATCAGAGATTTGTTTATAATCAAGTACTTAGATGATAAAGGTGTATAACAACTACGCTTAGACATAATCTCCTAAGAGCACAGCCCGATTTTATTCATATAGTTATTTTTCAAATACATAATAAATGTGTTTTTTAACTAATAAGTTACCTTTTTAAAGTTATTTATTATTTATGTATATTGTACATAATATTGTGTGTATTTAAAAAAAAAAAATTCGAATTTTAAAATAAAATCCTTTTCGGTTTATTCGTAAAAAAAAAACCATAAAAAGGATTATAAATTATTCAAATCCGTTTAAAAAAAAAGAAACAAGGAATTTGTATAAAAATTCAAAAGAAAAACCACATAAAAATATTTTGCAAATATTTTTGTGTTCGCGAAACCGCAAACATTATCCAAAACAATAAAAAAAAACGTCTTTAACTCCATATACATTATTTAATTGTTAAGCCCTTAAATATTTTATTATGTTGAAATTTAACATGAAAATAGATTACAAGTCCAACAAATTTTATCCAATAAGGCTGAAACAAGATATACCTTATTTTGTATGTTGTGCTTAAATCCTAATTATATCACATTTTGAGGAACTTAAATTTTTTCTTCATGCTTTTGCAGTATTTATTAATATAAATATGTAATAGTCTTAGAAATTGCAAAAAATAATTATTTTAAATATTTCATAAATCCATACGTAAAAGAAATTTGGTCTATAATGTTTTTAAACTTAATTATTAAATTGTTTTATTTTTCATGAATATTTAAAAATTATTTCTAATAAAATTACCAAAATTAACTTTGAAACGCAATATATTATTATATAATATTATATGATGAATTATTTTTTAATTATTCTACAAACAGTTCGAAAAACCATTAAAAATCCAAAATTTCATATTTGAACATTTTAATTTTTCATTATCAGAATTTACGTAGGTGAGATTTTAAATTGTTTAGTGAAATCAGAAAATTAAAACTCAGATATTACGAATTTGATATTTAGCTTGGCTTTAATGTTAATTTATTAACAATATAAAAATTTTAATATTTCTAACAGTTTTAAAGTTAATCATAATCTTTAAGCTTGAAATACTTGTATTTTCTTACCATTTATTGCAACAAAAAATTTTTTCTTAAAGTGGCCTTATTTAATTAACCTAATTAAATTCTATGACGAGAAACTACTTAACTACCCATACAGCTCATTTGTAGGAAGTTAGTAGATAGTTCACATTTTACTATTAATATTAATTTTTTTAAACATTATTAGGGTACGATTTCATTTGAATAGTGAAAACGTTTGACTTAAAACCAAAAATGTTAAACATCGAGGATTTCCTTTTTTTAAAACTGGATTAATTATATATTACTTGCTTAAAAAAATATTTTATTTTCTCATAAAATTATTACGGGTTCCCAAATTAGTTGCAAATTAGTAACTTGCCAAGGATGCAAAATATTTTTTGCGCTTAAATTTTTTATATGAATTTTAAAATAGGTTAATTCAGAATGTAATATAAATTTTAGATAAAAAATGATCATATGTTCACAAGAGGGTCTTAAAGTTTGGCCACCAACCTTCAGCACCAATTTATACTTTTCTGTTGAGTACGAAATTCAAAATGTATTTGTTTTATGTTGTACATATCTATAATGTATAAATACTATTTTTATTAAATATTATTTTTTGTGTTTATACAGAGAAAATAAAACAAAAATTAAAAAGTAAAATTTATTTCATTATTTAGCGATTAAAAATTAATAGACTTTATAACAAAAATAATGTGTATTTTAAGTGAGTCAAAAAATATTATTCTTAAAATTTGATTACGAGTACAATCGATTTAATAATGTTGATAGTATGTTCAGATAAAAAAATTAATTTATAACACTTAGTTATTAAGCTTTTCTCATTTTTTTCTTTTTTTTTTTTAAACAACACAACACTTAATTCAACTGTATACTTAGTGTATACTTAGTATTCTTTAATTTTTGACAATAATATTTTTACAAAGCTATTAAGATAAAATATTAGAAGTACACTAAAATATTATTCACATATAATTTAATTCATCCAAAGGTAATTCATTCAATCAATAAATTGGTCTCTTTAGAGATTAATTCAAATTTTACATATAGGATTTTGTTGGTTAGGGATTTGGGAGTCCTTGTTGATAACGAATTTACATTGAAAAATCAAATTGACAGGGTATGTTCAAATGGTAAAAGTATGCTGGGTTACGTAAGGCGTAAGGACAAAGAATTTAATGATCCTTTTGTTACGAAGAGCATTTTTTGTTACCCGGTAAGATCAACGTTGGACTATTGCAGTATTGTATGGTTTACAATTTTTGACTGTGATATTGCCAGAATAGAATCAGGCGATGGTCTTATCTTGTCCTTCCTACCAGTGGCGTAGCTAGACATTTCGGGCCCTTGTGCAAAAATCTATTTTGGGGCCCCCTACAAAATCTTTTCTTATTAAATAAAATATACATACAAATAAAAACTTATGTGTATTTGTTTTTATTTTTAAAAAATTACATCGGAATTACATTAGATCATCTGCAAATTCTTTAATCGTCTTGTTTTCTTTCAAATCGTCTTTTAGGAAGTTAGCGGCTTGTATTAACTGAATTGGCAAATTATTGGAAAATACTTCTGAATATTTTTTTGAAATATTATGGCAAGCTATCTTCATTTCCTGTTCAGGCATAGATGAAATATTTCTACGTTGAAGAAATGCGAAATTTTGGTTAATTGTACCTACGAAGCGTTTTTCAATTTGGACAATTATTTTGTCTAAAGTATTGAAACGATCTAGAGAAAGATTTAGAGTAATAGTGATGTACACACACAGCAGTGGGCTAATAATTTCTCCTCATTTTATGTATGTATTTCCTCTAAAAAAAAACTTATCAGAGTAAATTTTATTATACAAATTTTTTTTTGGATTGCTTTGGTTGGAACCAGGATATTAAAAAAAAAGAACATTGTTTCAAAAAATTTTTTTTTTTAATTTTAATCTAGAAAATAATTTTTTTTTAAATTTTATGGTTTGATGAATGGACCCCTACAGCAATGGGCCCTTGTACTTCAAACACACTCGGCATACCTAGCTATGCCACTGCTTCCTACGTTTATTTACCTTTCCATTATTATAAAATTGCTAACCTTCTTTTTTTTATAACTAGAACCATATTTATCATTTCTTTTTGAAAAGTTGTTTTTTTTCGATCTTATTAAAATTCTTATTAAAAAACTTATTAAAAATGCTTTTAAAATTTTTTCCCAATTTCGCTATATTTTTATAGGTGATATTTCCCACTTCGAATTTTGAATACATGATAACAATTTGTCAGACATGTATAGCTTTATCAAAATACTTATCAAATATAAAGCTATTGAATAGTGAAATCAAATCTTTTTAAGGTTTGCAAATTTTCTTCTTCAGCCAAAGTCAAGAGTAAAGTAAACTTATTTGTTTCCTTAATTTATTTATTTTAGCAACCTTTTTTTTATATATGAAAAAATTCCAGGGCGGAAGACTCATGTTACTAATCGACGCCATTTTACACTTGTAGAAACATTATGTTACTATAAATATCACCGTCTTTTCGTTGCTTCAATATAAGCAGCTCTATTGAAGAGCATGTAAACATTTTTTGCCCTGTATGCTTATAATGCAGCTCTAATTGTTTTCTAATTGTTTCTCATAACGAAATCATAACTTTAAAAATGAAGATAGTATTTTATGATCGTAGTTTTTTTCTTAATGAGAATTCAGGTGATTGAATATATTCTACTATAATTTTAACAAAACTGTCAACTTTACAAAAGAAAATGCATAAACAATACAATTGGATTTAAAAAATATGTAACAAATATTTTAAATTAAAAGATCTCATTGAAGCTAGACTTTTTATTTTATAATATCATTATTGCATTTATATTAAAATAATGTGTACTTACATATAATTCTTTATATAAAAATAATAAGTTCAATTTATACGCGACAAATGAAATATTTGTTTTTAAAATGACTTGAACGCCTTATAGCCTGTTGATATAAATTATACTTGAAATAAAAGTAGGACATTGCGCAATTAGAAGACTCCACCTTTAAAAAATAAATTCACGTGTGAAAAATCTTTGTTTTGTCAACATCATCAGCTGTTTAGAAGATAAAAAATAATTTGCTTTAAATAAAGCACATTTTTATGGAAAGACATGCGCCTTATAACAAAAAAAAAAGGAAATTTTTTGGAAAGTTTAAAAAAATATATAATCAAAAAATTTATATACGCAATTCACATTGAAATTTAATGTCGTCCTTCAATTATTATTTTCGAAAATAAACATAATTAAACAATTCTAAAATAATACTTAAAAAGTTATTAAAACTATTATTCTCAAAGTTGCATGCATAGGAAAATAAGATTATAATTGAGATGAAAATATTAAATGTTAGACTTTTTTAGTTCATTGAGCTCTATTAATATTTGGTTGAAAATAGTCCTATTGTTGACCACTTTGGATGGCACTTTAATGTACCATGTTTATATTTATATCTATTAGAGTTGATGCATCTTTGCACTAACTCACTTCAAGCAATATCACCCTCATGTACATGATTATAAAAAAGAATATGACTAAGTTAGATGGATAGGTAAATCGAAAACATGATCCGGGCACCAGAACAACAAAGAAGATCTGATGAGCGAAACAAACATAAAAAAGTACATTTCGAGATTACTGAGGAAAATATAAACAAATAAAAACTGAAACTATGATATGCTACAATTGAATATACACAAAAAAAAAAAGAACTCGAAACGAAAACATATGAAGTACGGGCAATAGTTTCCACCATGTTAAACCAATGAACACAAAAATTGTACTCGAAAATTATACCAAAACAGTGAATAATTGATATTAGGTACATTAACCATGAAGTTGAAATTGTGATTAAGAAAAATAGAATATAAAATAGAAACTAGAATCTATGAATCTATCACTTATTTCGGCGCTTACGATTTTTTTTGACGAGTTTCGACTAAATAATAGAAAATTTTGAGTATGAAATATTTCTAGTACATAATTACAATATTTAATTATGCTTTATTATTCTATCTATTCATTTTTTATTTTTAAACTTAATTAATAGAAAATTTTGAGTATGAAATATTTCTAGTACATAATTACAATATTTAATTATGCTTTATTATTCTATCTATTAATTTTTTATTTTTAAACTTAATTAATGTTAGATGTGTTGAACATAATTAAGAATAAGTCATCTGTTTACCGATTTTATTAATTCATAAGAAATGTTTACTAGCGAAAATATTCACATATTCTGAGCAAAGTTCTAGATTTGATAATTGATTTAAGACCAAACAAACGGTCACCTTAAATAAAATCGTTCAGTATTAATTAAAGTAATTTTTTTAAGCATTCGAATTTTGTTGAAGTATCTGATAAATAAGTTTGAAGCACAACAATTTATTTTATTACATTTTATTATTTTATAATTTGTATTGTTTTTGTATTAAATTCTTAATGATTGATTATAACTATATGGTTATAATGTACCCAAGTTTTTTTAAATTTAATAAGTTAACATTAGCAGACGTAAGACGAGGTATATTCCTAAGTATAAATATAATTAAACAATTTGATAACAAATATAATAAAAAATTTATAGTTATCTCAAAACTCAAACACTTGTTGATTCTAGAAGAAAATTTTTAAGATATCTCTTCCTTTGACAAAAGTTATTCTATGAATGCTGATGGAATATAAAATATGACAAATATAATAACCAAATTTTGGTATGTTTTTCGTTAAGCGCATGTTCGTTCCCAAAAAAATGTACAGATTTTTCGGCTACATTTTCCAAAAAAAAAAAAACAAAAATTTCTAAAAATTTATTTTATTTACAGATTCTGTAACTCAAACCACATTTTTTATATATACACGAAAATTAATTCATAATATTTTATGTAGATTTCAAAAAGTTTTTTTTTTTTTTTTTGTTTTTATTTTGGAACATCCATAAATGATATATAGTACTTTTATATAAAAGGCATGTGCTCCTCTTAAATCATTTCAGTTTGAAACTGAATTTCGATGCTAAAATTATTCGGATCCTAAAAAAAACATTGTAAACATTGAAGTATAATATTTTTATTAGTATAAAGAAAAAAAATAATCTTGTAATCGTAAAGTCTGTTTACATTTGAATTTCGAAATTCTTGAATGAATGATAAACACAAAAAAAAAAAAAAAGTGTAAAAGTGTAAAAGTTTCACACATTAAGTTAATTAATAAATTTATAAAATCAATGTTAAACTAGGCGGAAAATTACAAAAAAAAAAAAAAAGAAAAGAAGTTGAATGTAAAAAATGTTTGAAATTTTTTTTTTGGTGATAAACTTAATACATATTATTATATCGTAAGATTTTATTTAGAATTTATGCTTTTTCATCCCAATTTAAGTGGTAAGTATTAACTGCTTTTTACACATAATTTTCATTGATGAGAAGTTCGACTATACTTTTTTCGATTATTGAGAAATTATTTTAAAAAGAAAATTTATATATACCTACCATCAATTTAATTTTTTTGAGACTAACAGCATTAATAAGACACAGATTTTAATATTGGTTTTAGCTAATAATATTGTATGCAAGGTCTGATATGTTATTGGTTTTTGAATTAATTTTTTAATATTTGCAATTTTTGAATTAATGAAAAGAATGGAAGTGATCAATTGAAATTAAAAAATGAGCAGGTTCAAGAACTAAAATATTATTTCTGTAACTATTTTCCCTATTCACAGTGAAACAGAGGTTCAAAAATCTATGTGATATTCTATCGAAAACTATGACATTTAAAAAATAAATATTATTAAGAATCGTTAGTATTCTCACCAATTTGAAGAAGCGTTGTCACTCATTCATCATTCACAATCGTATTTATTTGAAGTAAAAACTGTGGTGACAAAACTTTTATTTTATTTTATTACTTTTATTTTATCATACGATCTATTCAAAATTCAATTATTATACTTGTTCGAAGAGAAATTTATTATTTATAATTATTTTATTACTGTTGCTTACAATGGAAAGCCTTAATGAAAGTGTTACTAAAAATTGTACTCAAAAAGTTTACCTTATTTAGGTTCAAGAACTAATTTCAATCATCATGTAAAATAAAATGTTTTTACAATTAATAAAATCTAAAAATATAGTTTTTTTTTTTAAAATGCTTATAGTTTCTAATAAACAGTTATTGTGTTTATTTTTCCAAGTTTAAGTTAGATTTAAGGAATTATAATTCGGATTCGACCCACATTTCGATTTAAAATTTTTTCGCAATTTAACTCTAACCATGTACCGAATTTTATAAAAACCTATTTCAAACCATCAGTTCGAATACACATTTGAAGATTGAACCTTTTTATGGCTTTGCAATATCTTTGGTGAAATCCATAAAACTTTTAACAAATTTTTAAAGCATAAAATTTTTCAGGAATTCAAAAATGTCAGTTGATGCTTTCTCACTTCGAAACCCATCATCGTAAAATCTTTTACTGAACCAGAGAACAATTGTAAAAAATTAATAACCGATTTTTCGCATTCATAAAAAAGTTCTAAAAAAATTCAATACAGTTCTCAATAAAGATAAATTAGGCCTGAAAATTTCTAGAGGCAAATATGTATAAAATGACATACAAAGTAATTTTCAAAACCGAAAGATAAGCCAAATAAAACCGAAACTTAAAAAAAGACAGTCAAATTGATGTAGGAAGAAAGGACGTAGAAATAGAAAACAAGTCGTTTTAGATACAAAACCTTCTTAAAACTATTATATCTAGTAAACCTATTATTATTAAAACTAAATTATATTTAGTTTTATCTATAATTAAAAAACTAACTTTATTGTTCTTCAAAATATTTTTGTCATCTTCGAAATTAGCTTGAAGACACGGAAAACTAAAAATTCAAAATTAATTAAAAATCAAAAATACAAATATCGTAACAACTTAATCTATCTTATTTCTCGAAATAGTACAGAAGAAAATTTATGATTAAAAAAAGCAATAAAAATGTCGGTATAAACTTTAAAAATTGTTTCTGTTAGAATATTTATACTCACAAAGTTTAAAAATAAGAACTAACTTTGAATGTTTAATATAATAAGATTTGTCTAATGTAATAAGATTTGTACTTTGACAATATCAATTTAACGATTTCAATTTTGTTCTAAAAATTAATAATTATTTTTTTGAGTACTACAAATTTGGTCACCGATTCAGGTACCACAATAAAAATAAGTAATTTAAGAAAGTTTTATGTTGTATTTTAAGATTTGATGTTGGAATCATAAAAGATATACCACAAAACTTGATGAAAGAAATGATAATTATTTTTTCAATATTTTCTATATACTATCTGATACTACATGTATTTCATAAAATTTTCCTTAATCAGCAAGTCCAAAAACTTCTGTTTTAGAGCAACAATTCTCTTAAAACCAATAAATATTAAAATCACCGAAATTAAACTTTACTTAATAATTGATCGCGCAAGTAATAAAATGATATTTTGATTATTAAGTTTCATTAATAAATTAAGAAATGAAGTGATAATGTATTTCTAGAGTTGAAAGTCCTGATAAATAATTTGCACGACCTTTATATTTCTATACCACATATGTTAGTTTTCAACAAATCCATGAACCCCAAAAAACATACAAAGTTTAGAATATAATGCGCTTATATAAATATTGTTAGTTCCTGAGGAACAAAAAAACTTATTAAATTTTTCAAATGATTAAGATCTAAACATATTATTTTTGAAAAATATCTTAAATTTTTTTGGTTAAAAAAAAAACCTAATTTAACGCACATAAAAATATCTTATTTTCAAGAGGAAAATAAAAATATTATATTTTTCCAAAACAATTGAAATTCAATTTTCTAAAAAAAATTATACTATACAATATTTACGTATACAATATTTACAATATACATATGTACATGATTGGATTGTGTAAAATTTATTTGATGTCTCAGGTGTCATTATTGTTAAATTTGCAGCCGAGCAATATATTTTTAAGAAAGAGGAAATTCTTTGATAATTATTATTATTGAATTTTCTCTATAATGTACATATAAAACATAAAGTATTAGGAAAGTTTGTTTTTAAAATACAAAAAAAAAAAACATTTACGACATAAACAAAATTTCGAAAAATTTATTACTTTCTTTCTTTATTTGGGAATCGTGTTTATTAAAAGGATATTAAAGAAAAGTAATAAATAATCAAAAAAATAATAATATAAATATTCGCTATATTTGAATTCTTTTTTTAAGTATTTGTTGTACCAACAGTTATGTTTTTTGTACCATTTTTAAAAGTTTGTCTAAAACATAAATACTGAATCGAAAATTCAATTAGAAAAATAAAATATTTTAGGATAAGAATTTTAAATAAATATAAATAAGTATACTCGCACTATAATTTGAAAATGTTATAGGAATTAAAGAGGGTCGTGAATTTTAGTACAGGCAAATTGTCCAAAATAAACAAAAAAATTGCGAAGTGGCTGTAACTTGGTATAGACCTTTGAAAATGTATATATTTCAAGAAGCCGAGGAGTCCCTAGCGAAAAAGAGTGTGCTGGAGTGACCACACTTGACACTTTGCGGCACATGTAAATAGTATTGTTTTGTAATTTTTTTTATGTAAATCACTATCAATATAGACAAGTTTGGTAAATTTAGCATCCTAAGATCTTAAATAATAAGGTACATTACTATAATTTTGTTTCTGTTAATAATATCGCTGAAATAAAAATCAAAATGTTGTTTTATTCGAAAAAATTCGATTTCTCGAAAAATAAATTATGGATCGAGCTTGGAGTGCCTATTTGTAAATCCATCACTGCTCCTAAGTTTTAAACAGTTTAAACCTGATTATTTCGTGCTAAGATATACATACAAAGTATTTGAAAAACTAGATTGTCAAATACTGAGTCTAGCACACTATTGAATGCTCGGGACTCATCGGATTCTTCAAAAGAATATGTTTGTGTATGAGTATAGAAAATTGCAGATACTTCGTATTTTTTATGTTTATTTGATGATTTCGACTTAATTTGCCTGTACTATTTTCTCATATTTTCTCACGAGTAGTCATAAAAGTTAATCTCAAAACGGATTTGACCATATGCAGTTGTATGTTATTGTATATATTATAGTTGAATTCGAGTATTATAGTTGCAAAATTTTTCCTTTCATGTTTTCTCAGAATCTATATTAAAATAAAAAGTATTTAGTTTCCTCCAGAAAAAATCTTACGTTATAATTGGTAAAAGTAATGGTAGAATACATTATAAGCTCAGCGCATTATATACTTTGTAGAAATTGTTTATGCATTTTTAAATTCATTAACATATAATATTCAAAATAGCAGTTAAAGTTATTTATTATTCAATATAAAATAATAAAAGTAAAATTTACATAATGCAGTGATTATTAAGTTAGTACATAAAAGACTGCGCGTACCTACCTGTGTAGAAACAATGTTCTTAATTTACAAATTTTGAAACAAAAAATTTAAGTAGAATACAATTCAATCTATGAGACTTGTTTTTTTTTGTAAGGGTTAAATGACGGTGGAACCACACTCTCAAATAAAAAGATAATTAGAAATTTTCATTTGACTTATTAATATCAAAATAATTAAGTAAAAAAAAAAAAATGTTAGAAAATTTATTTGCCCTTCTCTACAACAAATTTAGAATATTATGTTAAGCTCCATAATAATTTTTGTTTCTAGAAAAAAAAAAAAAAAATTCTATCATGTATACTGCCATGAATATTAGCAATATTTTAATCCCCAAAAACAAAAAAAAAAAAAACAAAAAACTTTTGCCAGTTGTAAAATTATTTCATTATCAAGATTTTTAATTTATTGGAACAATTAAAGGAAAATAAAATATAATTCTTGGAAATTAGGAAATTAAATATAGCAAATATACAGTACATAAAAATGTATATACATACACATAATATCTAACTTAATTATATGTCATATTATTTCATCAGACAGAATTTGTTTTAAATCCTTATTATTATCTTTACAGATAATATTTTTATTATATAAATGTACACAATATTCTACTTCCACCAAAATTAGTAAGAGATGGAAATTACTGTAGTTCAGTTATTTTATAAGCACTTATAAAATATAAATGATTATATCATGCAATTTATTTCAAAGCTTCATTCAGTAATAGGTACTCAGGTAGAATTTGGTAGACTTTTGCTTTTAAGAATACAGGCTTCCCATCTTTCTGTAATCTTAATCTATGGTGTTATTAATATTATAAATATTAATAACATATTTTAGGTGTTATTAATATTACAAATACTTCATATTTTTCTAATTTCTATTTACAAGAAACAAAGACGGACTTAACTTCTATTCTAATATATATTCAATATATACAAAAATAACATAAACTTATTAAATTATATTCTTGATCATGTTTCAGTTGATTTATTGAAAAAGTTAAGATCTCCTGTTCAAATTAATATAGATTTGTATTTAGTAAATACCATAATTTTCCAAAAAACTAGTTTGACAGCTATTAGATTTTATTTATTATATTATATTTCAATTCAATTCAATAAATTAAGTACCTTTTTTATTTTTCAAAATTTTCACCTCTTTAAATTGAATTTACTGCAAATTATCATTAAATGACACGGTTAGGTATTAATATCGTTATTATAATAGAAAATATTTAAGTTATAATTAAAAATTATATTTTAAAATGTTTAAAATTAAGCCTTTAATGATGAGTCACTGCCAAAAAAGTAAAATGAAACAGTGTTGAATTAATGAAAACAATTATAGATAAATGGTCTGGTACAAATTTTTCATTAAATTTTCCTTTATAAAAGGCTTTTCTATATATATATATATATTATGTATATATATATACATAATAAATACATATATTTTATTGTAATAAAAATATAGTATAATGTACGATATATATATTTTATTTATAAAGTTGGTAACTAATATATACAATATGTATTTTCATATATATATATGTACGTAAGTATAATTGGACGACGAACATGTATATAATACTTTTGATACAATTTACAACAGAATGGCTTTATAAATATAAATATACATATACCCACAGATACAAGAATACACTTAAATTATGTATGGGGTTTGAATATTTTGTTTTACAGTTGAAGGCTAATGGGTAAAATTAATTAAAACTTTCGCAACTAATTAATTGGAGAGGAAGGAAAAAAAGAAGAATATACCCGAAAAAAAAAATAAAACAAAAATTAATTGCATTTATTCACGGATTTGTATCAATGTAAAAATCAAGTTAAAAAATATCAAGTTAAAAAATATTGACACATTTGATAATGTAGAAAACCAAAAACATTATAGCGTGTGAGTGATTTTCCTAGGAGTAGGAACAACGTTGTAGATCAAGCGTCGGCAAGACTTTCATCAACTGGGCCAGATGCAGATTTTTCAATTTTTTTGTGGGATTAATTCTTTCATTTACTTAACTTACAATTCGTAATGCTACAACAATAGCAGCCCTTCAGAAAATTTGGCGATCAATATTTAGCAGAAAACAATATTTTTAATGCAACATTTATTGAATAATGCAAAAAGTTGTAGTAATAGAATTTTTTTAAAGGCTGAATTATATAAATATGAGGTTCTAAATGGAATTTTTGATAGTTTTAAATTTTTTTGCTGTAGAAAAGTTAAAAAATTATAAAAAGGCCTAGAAGAATAAATCAGGCCGAATAACAAGGCGGCAATAAAAATCTTGGAGGGCCAAAAAAGAACACCGAATGGGCCGTATCTGGCCCGGGGGGCGTATGTTGCCCACCCTTGTAAGGTTAACATTTAGATTAAAAAAACTTTAGATTCCCTGAACTTCATCATATGCCCATACAAATCAATTTTAATTATTTTCAAAAATAATTTTATTAGGAGTTAGATGCTCTTAATTTTTCAATTGCGGGGTTTAGTACTTGAGGAAAGAGTCAACATTATCCTATTTTTTCTCATATACCTAGTACCCTATAGGTAAGTAAGTGTACAGTTTCCTCAAAAAACTTTATAATTGTGATTTGTTTCAAAAACTTATACAACTGAACTGAACTGAAGGTTTAAATCTTGGTCCGTTATGAAATGGAAGTTAATGTGGTAAATCTAAATTCAAGAATAAAAAATATTGATGGAGCTCCAAGTTTATTAATCACTCCTATATGATGTTTAATTTCTTTGCAATTCAGCAACTTAGTAATGAGTAAAATTTTGGATTTTTATGTCCTTTTCGGTACTTTTGTTTTCAAAGTATTATTTTGCAACATAATAATTTATGTAAGTTTTAAAAAAACAACTACAATTTGCTTTTTGCATACTATAATAATTTATAAAAATACAGTATTTGTATTATGTGTTCATATCATTTTTACAAAATTCAGTTTTTCTGATTCTAGAAAGAATCTTAAGATTTGAATAAGTAGAAAAATCATGCGAACGAAAGTTTATGATTACAACATTTTAAGTTTTATAATGGTTTTTTAAGAAATAATCCAAAATATGTATGTAGGAATTAATATTTATGTAATTAAAGACAAATTATTTATATACGTACTGATTTTTTATACATATTACGTACTGATATAATTGTGTTGATTTGTATTGTTTACCATGAATTTATAAATTTTGGATATTAAATTCATAATAATAATAATAATAATAGTAATATATAGGTACATAAAGTGAATTATTATTATAGTCAGGATTATTTTATTAAAGTTGATAAACAAAATTGATGATAAAAACTTGACGTCTGCGTCTACTTTGTTGAACGGTTTTACCTTAAGATGATAGAATTTATTTTTTCTGCAATGCCTTTCTTCTTCATTTTAATAATAAAATTAGTACAGGAAAGATTGATTGTTTCTAGAAACAATCAATGAGTTTAAAATTATGAATTATTTTTTATTTTATACATTTGAAAGAAATTAGAGAAATAAATTTAGTTGTCACATTTATTCTCCAGCTTTTTCTTAATATAATAATGAAAGAAATGCTTTCATAATGTCAGAAAATTTTCCTAACTCTAACTAACTATGGCCTATAAAAATCAAGTATTAATAGTATAAAAAGATTCTAGATATAATCGAAATTCGTTGCGTGGTGGTATACTGGGTTTTTGAATTTTGTTTTCCCAAGGAAAATGTCACAAATACAAGTACATAAGGAAAATATTTTTCATAAGATAAGGAAAAATTATAGACAGCGTTATCTGTGGAATAAGGCAACTTTTTAATTAAACTTTATTACAAAAACTTTTTCAGGGAAGTATGAGATTTTTTTTATAGAAAATTATTTATTAACTACATCGAAATTAAAAAAAAAAAAAAAGTTAAGGAATTTTAATAAGACACTCGATGTAAACTGTTAATATATTTTTAATTAAAACTAAACTTTGAAGTATAATAATTACAAGTTTATTTTCCCAAAGAAAATACTTTCAATGAAAATACGTTCTCATTATTAATAAAAAATAATTTCGAAGGATATATATATAATATATATCTACTTATTTTTAATACCTATACTCAGGCCCGGCTCGTGGTTTTTTTTGTGTGTGTGCAAGGAATTATTGGCGCCTTTGAAAAAGTTTTCAATTAGGTACTCAAAGGCTACAAAAAGCAAACACTAGCTAAGTTCAATTTTTCTTGCCCGATAGTTGATCTGAAGTAATTTTTGATCAGTTTTAATTTTGGAAAAGTTCTCCCACCTTTAGCAACTGAAACGGGTAAAGTTAGTAATACCACAAAGTAAGCATAAATAAGAGAAATTCATTCTATACAAAAAATGCATATTAAAAAAACTAAACAAAAAATGTCGGTCTATATGAAATCACTATCCCAATTGTCGGTAATATGGTGTTCACATTAGGAGAATATTTGTGGAATATGCTGTTTTCCGGAATATTTCAGGAATATGAACTGGATTTTTCATATAAAAAATATTCCGGAATTTGTATATTCCACTTTTATATTCCAGTTTGTCAGGTTTGGAATTCTACATTTATAGTTACTTTCACTCACTTTTTGAAATTTTGTTATAGTTGGCAACAATTTTTTTTGTCAAATTCGAGTCAAAATGAAAAAATAAAATTGATAAAAAGCGACAAAATAAAATTGATAAAAAGCGAGATAAAAAGTCAAAATTTTTAACAACAAACATTTTTTCTCTTTCTCAATTGTTTTTTATACATCATCAAATTCCAGTTCTCATGAAATATTGTAATGCGAACGGCAATTTGTTTTCCGGAATACAAGTGGAATTTAAATTATAATGCGAACAAGGTATAATGGCATAGCGATTTCTTATTTTTTGATTTCATATTTTTTGTTTAATTTTTGTAAATTTGTTTTTGTATGGAATGAATTTCTCATATTTATACTCCCTTTATGGTAATACCCTTAAATCAGTGAATTTGGAAAAAGTTTTTCAACATTATTGTTATAAATCCAGTTTAAAATGTTTTCTGGATTAATACATTTTCAGTTTTGCGTTGGTAATTTTGTAGTTCGTTTGCTCCAAAAATCAAAAACTCAAAAAAAAATTGTAGGTATACATTTAAAAAAAAAGTTATTTTTGTTGAAATTTAAATTTCATATTGGCTTGTAGGCGCCTTTTCATTACTGTGTGCAGTGCACAGTTCGCACACGCCTCGAGCCGGGCCTGCCTATACTTAATATTAGTTATATTATTACGTAAATATGTTTTAAATATTCGAAATAAATTAACAAAACATATACACAAGATATTTTTTAATTTATTACTGAATATATGGTAAACTGAAATCTCTTTAAGTTTATAGACTTAAAATAATAAACTCTAAAAATAACTAATCTAAAGTTTCGAACTTTTTCTTAGAAATTCTTTCAAAGAAAAAATTATTTACCGATAGCCTATAGTACTAAAACAGATTACCGAATTCTTGGAAAAGTATATTGAATGCTATGGAAGATTAAAGACGAAAATGATTTAGTTTGAACAATTTAATGAATAATCTATTGTTATTTTTCATTTAAATCAGGGTTTCGAACCCCGAAAATTATTGGTACGGGTACAGGTTCGGGTTCGATGCCTTAAAATTTAGTGGGTTCGGTTCAGGTTCGGGTTCGGGTTCGGGTTCAACTTTTTTAAGAAAAAAAATTATATGTAGTGTTTAGTTTAAAATGTAATTTTTATTTTATTTTAATTATTTTATTTAATTCAAAAAAAACTTATAAATTCTTTTCATTCACTTTTTTCACTACGTATGAAAACTTCTAGACTAATGAAAATAACCAAAGAAATACAATTAAAAAAATTCAAAAAAAATTCTGCGAAATATGAAATTTGAATTTCTACGCGCCGCATACTTAGGTAATAATTGCAATTAAAAATTGAACCCGAACCAATTTTTTTAGTGGGTTCGGGTTCGGGTTCAGGTTCACATAATTTAAAAAAAAACATTGAACCGGAGCGGGTTCAGGGTTCGGGTTCGGTTCGGGTTCGAAACCCTGATTTAAATACATTATGATAATGATGTAGATTAGATTGTGAGCTAACCTGAGTGCTTTATTTTTATATGGAATAAAAATGACAGTATTTAAATAAATTTTTGATTGTATTATATGAAAAAAGTGAATTAGGCAATATTCTCCGGCATTATAAAAAATATAAAATGACAGTATTTAATTTATAACATTACTAGATTTAGGATGTTTTTCTGAGCTGTATATTAAAAATAAAATTTGGCAGTATATATAATATCCGAAACTTTTTTTCTCTATATATTTTTACGATCGCTGTCTATTCATATACCAATTTTTATGGATCTCCATTTTTAGTCCCCAGTCCGAATCCTTGGACACAATATGGGTTTATCGATTTTTTAAAATTAAATTTACTTGAGTTTTTCTTGATCTGTTTAGTTAAACCAATGGCCAATTAAAAAATATTTTCCCGCACAATTTTCAACCCAGAGAGAATAAATTATATTGTTTATAAAATGGCAATTTTCTTTCACAAAAATCACTCAAATATATTTGTGAGTTAAAAAGATTTTAACGCAAACTAAAACTTCTGTTCGCTGTTTGGTATTTTAATTATACTCAGTCGTATGTATGCAAATATTTTAGTTTGACCAAAGTCTTTCAAATGTTTATATTTATATAGTGGCCTGAAAAAACTATTTCATTATACATATTTCTTTTATAAACCATCAGCTTAACAATCTTTGTACGTTAATGAGTGGTACAACAATAGAACCATTGATATTCCTTTTAAATAATGTTTTAAATTAAACAAACGAATATAATGGTTTTTTGTTTTTTTTTTAAATTTATTTTAAGTTTATAGTTAAAATGTTCAAGGATTTTTTCGTGTGGTAATTTAATAATATTTTAATTATTATTTTTATGCAAAACGAGTCAGAAGGAACTAATTAAATTTCATATATATGAGAAGTCTGAATCTGATATTTCGTTATTTCATATGTACCTACATATATAAATTTTTTTTCATTTTGCAAGTAAATTACACTGTTAGAAATCTAGTGGGAATTCTATATAATAATATTTTGATGATATTAAATTTATTTTACTTTGAAAAAGTAGTTAGTCCAAAACTATATAATTGTAATAAATATTTAAAATATTGTTATGTCTATAAGTAGTATTTTGTAGGTAACTCCTCAAGCTATGATCATGAAAAATGATATATTTAGATTTTTCAACATTTTTCTTTATTTAATTTAAATAAATATACTTTAGTTGGTTTTTTACCTGCGTGATTTATAAAAATAATAATCTTGTTTACCATTGACACCATAATTTCATTAATATTGAAGCTCGTGAAATAAGGGATTACGGCTGTCTTTTTTGAATTATTTCTTTTAATAACAAAAAATAGAAAACTGCCGGATAAGATAATGTATTTGATTTTGAATTTTACTGAAATATTGAAGGAAAATTTAATAAATCACTGTATATACGTATATAAAAATGGTTACTAATTGGGACCAATAATATGTTGCGAGGTACACTAATGATATAATTTTTACTGCAATATCTTTCTATTTATTGAATTAAACAAAAATTATGCACTCAGTAACTTTTATACTTGAAATAAAATGATAAAAAAAAAAATTAAAAATAAAATGTTATTCATGCAGTCTTTTCCAAATTGCACAATTAATTAAAAATGCTTTCATTCAGACATATTTTTATTTGATTTTAACTATTTATGAGACACATGAATTTTTTTTTTATTTTATGTTTTTGTATACAATACAAAGCAATTATTTTGTATCAACTTTCTTGATAATGTGTACGAAACGAACAGAGGCCCTTACATTTTAATTTAACTTTTGTAAGGTCTGTAAAGTATGTAGTGTTTAATATTACCGAATGATTAAAAGAAATGAAAAGAGTTCTTTGAATGTTAATTTTGAAGTCTGAAAATTCTCTACTAATTTTTTCTTATGTGTTATGTATACTTAAAAATTTGTATATTATATTTTTTTTTTTAATTTTTTAATCCCCCAAGAAGTTAAAAAATAAGTAATTAACGTTCCTTCAGTATTTTCGAACATAGTAGCTTTGAAAAATTAAATAAAGATTTCGGGAAAACTTTCGTAGAGGAATCACGTTAATAGCTAGAAATAAGAAAGTTATGAATGATTTATTGTTGAAAGGACTGTGAAACTCACAAACCCCCGTTGAGCTCTAGTACATTTTTTTAGGATTCTTATTTTTCTTTACAAAATCTAACTCAATAAATCAAGGATCCTTTATTTCATATGTTTTTGGAAACACTTAGTAAACAGCATGCAACATCCATGTAACTACGAGTAAATCTCGATGACCCTTTAATTATAAAAAAAAACTAATTTTCTATCATTTTTGCTCAACTTAAGTGCACTAGAGAAAATTTATTGAAAAATCAACAATCCTGATTACATTATAAAGTTAGAAAAAATAAATTTGCATTCAAGAATTGACTTAAATTAATTTGAAAACATAGGGTATATAGTTCATGTTTATGTCACTACGATGTACGTTATGGATGTGTACTTAATTAGAAAAAACATAAGAAAGAAGTATATAATTTAAACTGTCCGTTGACTTGGAAAATACTAATTAGGTAGTTAATAATAAGATAAGTCTAAAATTTGTTCAAATTAAATATCAAAAGATTATTTTTATATTGAAATTTTTGTTTTAAACATAGAAGAGCTATGTTCAAAGTGTCTTATTCTACAGACTTTGTAATTAATTTTCTTTTTTAATTCGCTTTATATACGTACACTTAAAAAGAAATTTAATTTGGACAGTAATCACATACGCGAATGTGCAAAAAAAAATAAAATTATTTAACTAAATTTAATGTATTATAATTAATTGAAAAAAGAAATTTTTTTAATTGATTTTAATCATATAAATATTTATTAACATATATATTTATGATAATAATTATTTTATTGCATTATAATAAATTAATTAAACGAATATTATGAGTAATTATGGTATCATTAAAAATTATATATTATAATGTTGAATTTAAATGAAATGTGAAATTAATTTAAAAATTAAAATTGTATGAAAATTATAATTATTTATATGGTTGACTATATATGTGAAATTTCACTTTCAATTTCATTTTCATCAAAATATTGTTTGTTTATCTAAAATAAATGTAAGTATGTATACATAAATCTATATCTACTTACTCATCATTATATTTAATACTTAGATTGCTTATATATATATGTAAATCTACATAATCTCTATAATATATAAATCAAAAACGCGATTATTAGATTTTTATAAATGAATAGATTATAATCATAAGTGTGTCATAAATTATATTAATAACACAATATAATATTTGTAAAATAATTCAATATACATAGGTATAAATTAAAAATTTTAATATTTATTAATGTTGTAAACCTTCTTTGCTTAAAACCACAAATTTTTATCAGCTTGTGCTGACGCCCATGCCATCGTTAATATATCTTTACTCGTCGGTGGTCAATTTAGTAATACATTTTATATAGAAACCTCGACGGGATTTTGTCGGTTGTTACAATATTATTATTTTGGGTATTAAAATATTAAGCATTAAAGTAAAATTATTCATCAAGCCATTCATGTGAGGCCACATAATCTGACTGCGGCGACTATTTATTTATTTGTGGCCACCATAGGAACTAGAATTATATATATATATGGAAAAACACTTCTAGGAAAAATGTATTGAAATTGTTGTTGTGAATGAAAAAAAAAAAAACTAAAAAAAAATTTTTTTATTTGTCTAGAAAGGGTATATGTAAGCTTCAATTTATTAAAATATACAGCCGACTATATTATTTAATTGCTTACAATTAATGACTCGCTCATCGCGCCGTTATTCGAGCCGTTCTTCGCGCCGCGCCAACCACAGAAAATATGGCTCTCGTTATTTTTAAATGCTATTTGAACATAACGGTAAATAAATCATGGAAATCTAAATTTTCTAAGTCAAAAATTAATTGTTTCGCGAAATCAAACTGGATTTAAGGCATTTATTATTGCAATGCCAAATTTTGTTGAAATTTTCAAATTTTATGTAGAAGAAAAAAAGGAGTTAAAGTACATCCTTACACATAATTTTTCGCAGGACTATCTAGAGACAGACTTATTTTTCAAAAATTAGGCAGCGGGGAGGAAGCAACGATAATCCAACTGCAAGTCAATTTGAAAATGCGTTCAAAAAATTGCTTGTTAGAAATGAAATCGAAGCTTCAATTTCAGCAATTTCTAAAGAATTAAATCCACCAAAAATTTTAACAGTGCCATATAGGCACAAATCATTAAATGTAGTAGTAAATAAAAATATAACTGATGAGTATTTCTTGGAACCAGGAGTGAAAAATATCTATATTGATAACTCATATTTTGATGCTATCAAATACATGACTGGTTGGAGTGAAAATAAATTGATACACAATTTAAAATGTGATACATGTAAGAACCTTATTGAACTTGAAGAAAAATATGAGTCATTATTTATTGCCAATAAAACCAAATTTCATCTGAGAAATCCAAGGAAAGATTTTGTTAAATTAGCTAAGCAAATAGAACAAATTTTAGCTACCTTACGCTCAAAAAATGAGTTATTTCAAAAAAATATTTTTTTTAAAATTTCAAATTTTATTTTAAATAATTTAGATTTTGACAGAATTTTATTAACTTTTAAAAATCATCCACGAATTTTAAATGATTCCGAGAATCATAAATTATTAGTTATCAAAGACTTTATTAAAATTTATACGAATTTAAAATTATTTAATGAAGCTAAAATAAAAAATATTGAACTTCATAAAAATGATTCAAGACATCGTTATTTGAAGATGTCTTATTTCAAAAACGAATAATGTTAGATTTTTGTTCGTTATGTGTGTTTTATTTTCAAAGTTTTTTAATTTCTTACAAAAAAAAAATTTAAATTATTCTTCGCTAAGATTTTATGAGTCACAGTTTTATCGGCTAACTAGTCTTACTTGTATGAATAAAATTCAATAAAATATTGCGACGTACTTCCACCCTTTCTATCCAAATTTTTTTTTTTTATTATTATTATTTTTTTTTTCATAGCTAATTAGAAAGTGTTTTTCCATAGTTCTAGTCCTAAGGTGGCCACAGATTTAAAGCACAAATTTTTTGAAAAAGGTATTATTAGATTGAAGAAAAATGATTCAAGAAAAATGATAATAATTATAATAAAAATAGTTAATGTTTAAATTGTATTTTGTAAAATAAGTTTTTTTGTTGACGGCAAATATGATGATTCTGATATAACATATACGATACGCAAGAAGTCTCTCCTTACAACGGCTGAATACTTTGAGAGTAGACTTCCTTTACTTTTTAAAATTTACAATATAATTAAAATATTAATAAGTGAATATAAGTAATGAATATAAAAGTTGCTACCTTTCACCACCATTTGAAAAAAAAATATGGGAACAAAATTTTGGTATAAACGATAGAAATAAGTCAACATTCTGTAAGACTACGATATATTATATATTTTCCAAACGATAAAGAAAATGAAATAAACCGGCCTAGTGATTTGGCTGTGATGATGAATTATGCACACTTCTCAAAGATTACTTTACTGGGTAATATAATATGTATTGTATAAGTATACAAAAATCTCTTAAGCTAGAAAAGAATCATGAACGATCCAGGAGGATGAAGTAAAAATCGTAGTTAAAATAAACATGTTAACATCTACGGTCGATTGAAGACACCTTTATATTACAATTTTTATTTAATACAAATGGGCAATAATTTGATAAAAAAAATAATCAGTATAATATGTATATGTACATATCATAACATATCTATCTGACATAATGCTAAGTGTATATAGACAGAATATTTATAAATTATACATAATACTATAAAGTTCATGATAAATAAATAAATTGCACATTTAGAGGAAATTAGCTGCTTTATATGTGCAAAAATTTTCATAAAACTTTTTAATGTGTATTGTTATATTAAGAACATATACATAACTTAAATAACATACTATATAGCTAAGCTATTTAAACAACAAAAAAAATGTTCAGATGTATGATTTATGCTATACATAACATAATTTATACTTGTGTATATCAAAAGATGTAATTGTTTGTTTAATAAATATAATGAAATACCCTTTTTTGTCATTTTTCCCCAACTTTGAGTAAATTAATTGCAAATCTAATTAAAATTTAAATTAAATATGAAGACAAATATGGTCGAATGAGGAAATTAATTGTTTGAAGAAATTGAAAGGGTTGTAAATTACATTATACAAGAATGAGTTTTAAATTGTTATAAAGAAAAAGTTATATTTTTTTTTTCTAATTATAAAATTTATGGAATTTGGGTACATACGAACATAATGTAATGTATGTATATAGATTTGCAAGTAATATAGAAAATCTAATAATATATAAACACATAGTCAGTCGTAGTAAAATAATAGTATTGGTTTTTGTGTATAAAACTGTTGTAAGTTTTTGTGATTTGATTGTAAGACCGTTTATTCTGTTCAAGTTAAAAAAAAAAAACAAACTAACTAAAATTTTGATTCTATACTTATTGGAAAAATATGTGGTTGAAATTTGGAATAAAAAAAGTTTAAACAATAATTATCTAAATGGATTAATTAATAATGTATGACTTTTAAAAAAATACAAGAAGTCATCGGGGAAAAAAGTGAAAGCAACCATGTAGTAGGGTCTATTGCACTTTTAAAATGTGATAATCCACAGAAATCCGAAATGCTCATGTGTCTTCTGGCACTTTTCTCGTATGCATTGTTACCTTATGTGTCGTACATAATATATATGTACCTACATTATATTAAAAAACTAATAATACATTATAAGGGTCAAAATTTTGAAAATAGTTATTATGTACATAAATCTATTTGTAATTAATAAAAAAATATATTAATATAATCAGTTTGCAATTATGGACTCTTTGATGAGCATAATAATAAATAAATAAACGTTTTATTTGATTACCTGGTTTGTTTTGATTACATATTTTATACAGGGGTAAACAAACTTTTATTTTTTTATCTTTGGATCGTGTATCGTGCGTAAATAAACCACAAAAGCTTTAAATATAAAAACCGTACAAAAATGCATTTTAAGGAAATATACTAGTGTTGGCAAAAAGACATTTTAATTTCTTTTTTAATATCATTATTTGTTTTTCCTAATTTAGGAAAATTAAAATATGTTGACAAAATCTGTATAAAAAAATATTATAAATTATTCTTGTCTTATCTCATAATGTTGTTAATTTCTTCTTTATAGCAACGGTTGTTCAAATTACAGGATAATCTAAATTCTATTATAGATATCAAGTTGCAAGATTTTATGTATATTTTAATTTTTCTTATGATTTTATGCTTATATTTTCATGTTATGCATAGTTGTGTGTGCGTCTGTATGCCGGTAAAATATTTATTGCTATATTTCGAGAATGTAATGCAAAAATAGTTAGGCATATGATATTAAAAAAAAGTTTACAATTTTGAGCACTGACACTGAATTCTCCTGTCGTTTTTCCGGCACTTAATAAATTTTTTAAATTCTAATTAAGTGTTCATTTATATTATTCCAATGAAAATTTTTGCTTGACAGAACAGATATCAATTAACAATTTTAAATATAATGAAGATTTTATCTTTTGAGATTTGTTATATTCATTATTGGCATAAAGTAAATAAACTTGTCAGCTGAGTACATTTATTAATTTTTTTTTTCAACACTTTATATGGTCTAGTTTTAAATTTTAAAATAATTATGGCCAAAGTATTTATATCTATAAATAAAAACTGTCGAGAAACCAATTATTCATATCCTTATTTAACGTTTTTAATTATTTCTAATAAATAAAATAATAATAAATACGCAAAAATCTTTAAGTTTTAAAAAGATATCAACTTAAGTAATACCTTATGAAGTTCTAGCTAAAAAATGCATAATTATGATTATAAGTTTCTTTTAAAAGTTTCCCTTGGATTATTATATTAGAGAAAAATTATTCTAAGTATTATACTCAGCTACATTAGATTTATACAACATTAGATTTATAAAATTATTGAATTAAATAAATCTAAAAAAATTCTGATCTCATAAATTTCTATATATCAAAAAAATATTATGATGGTGACCTGGAATTTATGTGAATATTTATTTACGATAATTAGTTCCAATATTTTCAAGTTGATTTGGTTTCATATTTCATGACACTAGTTTTTAGTATTGCCATTGCCAGATTTATAAATTATTAAACAATAATTCAAAAATGTTAATTTCTATGCAGTTAGGAGTTGAAAATTAATTTTATTAACTAAAGAAACTATTTGGAAATTTGTCCTATATAGTTGAATTACTAAACCGCGTGACACCTACTTGTTGTTCTGGCGATCTGTATTTCATGTAAACTATTCTATTATTCAATTTGTTATTTAATTTGTTTTCAGCACTGTTTTTCTTTTTAATATTATGGATTATTGAAAACTTTGTAGGAACAGGTTTTCATTACCGGAAAAAAATAATTTAACATTCAAATCTTAATAGAGATTTTTATAAAAGAATTTATTATTAATTAGTTAATTAATTATAAATATATCTATATATTGCATATAGAATCGCAATAAAAAATTGTTTAATCACAGATATATGCCTACAATACATTACATACATACCATTTATAATTTACAGGTAAGGAATAATTGACAGAAATCTTGTTGTCAATTTTAAATAAAAGTTATGTATTTTAAATATATTAATATTAATAAATAAAATATAAAACTTTTATATTCTGAAAAAATAACCATTTACAAAGTTGATGAATATTAATAATACTAAATTTTAAATACTAATAATAATAATAATGTAATAGAGCTGGACTTTAATGTTCAGGTTCTGCTTCTCAAAATTAAACTTATATTATAAGGATATTTGGCCATGTATGTTTATTTTAACATGTATGAAGTTTTTGAAATTGGTGTATTTTTATACATTTGATGAATTAAACGACCAATTTGTTCAGACAAAATTTTTTTAATAAATGTTTGATTGTTAATTTACATTCAAAATTGCTAACGTGTTATTGATAATATAATTTGTAAGTATGTTAATGTTCTTAGGTATTTTTGTTTTGCTTGTTACTGTTTTACATACTTCAATTTAATTGATGTTTTTGAATTTAATAATTTAGTAATGACATAATTTTTTAAATAATTTGTAAAAAAAATTTTAGTGCTCTGAAGAGGACCTACAACAAAGATCGAAACGTTAGCATAATTTTGAATGTAAATTAACAATCAAACATTTATTAAAAAAATTTTGTCTAAACAAATTGGTCGTTTAATTCATCAAAAATATTAAAAACAGAAGTTAACCAAACCAAGAAAATTTATTAGATATTATTAAATTATGAAATATTTCTGATAT
This sequence comes from Hybos culiciformis, assembly GCA_964007475.1. NCBI lineage: Eukaryota > Metazoa > Arthropoda > Insecta > Diptera > Hybotidae > Hybos > Hybos culiciformis. Next base: position 126,821,830 of record OZ023273.1, on the reverse strand, counting down.
TGTGACTATCTCGATACTGTCTAAATTTAATTTAATTTTCATATGAAATTTCTTAACATGGAAAGAATAAATAAACTTATTGAATTATTAAATCATTAACTTTTTAAACGATTTAAATATCTAAGGTTTCACAAATAAATTCTTAAACAGAATTTAAAATTTTTAACAAAATTCTTAAAAAAATATTTATTCAAATTAAAATATGAATCAAAATGTATTGCCAACCATATATTTATCTTTCTTCATTTAAAAAGCATAATTTTCTTGTGCATATATACATTATATAAAGATTATATATATATATAGTTAAATGTATAAATTCAGTTATTTATTTATTTACAAATTATATTTCAGAAAATCCAATTAGAAAACCAGAAATGAATTCACATTTACAATCATTTTCAACATTATGCTCTCCACCAAGTCCGGATGATAATAGTTATACAGTGCTTCCGGAACAAACTTCATCATTAACTGCAGTAAATAATTCACCCAATGGTGGCCATAATAATATGCAATTAGAAGACCATGAACATTTTCATCATATTAATTCAAATTCTATGAAATATTGTGCTGGTTGTGGAGGTAATGTAGTTTTTTTTTTTTATACTTATATGAATAATAGTGATTTTAATTTAATTTAAATGTCATATTTGGTTATTAAGTAATTTGCAATACAAAATTGAGCAAAGTTTTAGTTTATAATATGACACTTATTGGGTATTTGTGATAAAAGTTTAGGATCTAAAGTTTAAATGAATAGTGAATAATTTGTAAGAAATTGGAATTCTCAAATTTAGTATAAATTAGTTATGGGTAAAAATCTTAAAATAAAGTTTCATATATTTTTACTGGGAGTTCATTTGATCAATTCAATTCGATTAAGTCATCAAATCTATTTAGTTTTATTTACTTTATCATCAAATCATCTGACTTAAGTTAGAAAAAAGTAAAAAAAAAAAACAAATTAGAAAATTATTTGTAAATTGTTCTATGTAAATTATTTCTTTTCTATTTAATTTTTTATTTTTAGGAAAAATCTTAGACAGATTCTTTTTACATGCTTTAGATAGATACTGGCATAATTCATGTTTAAAATGTTATTGTTGTGGTACTTTGTTAGCTGATATTGGATCAAGTTGTTATACTAAAGCTGGAATGATATTATGTAAATCAGATTATACAAGGTATGATGTTTTTATATTAAATTCAAAAAAAAAAAAAAAAAAATGCTAAAAATAAATAAAAACAAAAATACATCTTTAAGGAGTTTACTTATTTGATTTTTTTTTTGTTTTAATATACATTACATATAAAATATGTATGGTATTATGTACATAAATTTTACTTGGGAATAATATAATATAACAAAAATAGTGAAATAAATTGCTGAATAAAATGTAATTTTGCTTACTCTTTTAAAAATTTTTGTTTTTAGAATTTAAAATGAATTTATATAAATTTATATATTTATATAAAAAAAATAAAATAAAATAAAATATGTCATTTATTTATTTTTTATTTAACATTTAGGTATCTAAAATTCTAAAATTGTTTCAATTTAAATAAATGAGTATAATTTCATTTGTAGAAAATTTTTCATCATAATTTTGTTCAATTGTCATCGTCATCTTAAAAATGATGAAGGGCTGTAAAATTTATTTCAATTATTGTTAAAATAAAATGAATAAAATTTTTGTTGACAAAGAACCGCGCGATGTTGATTATTTGTCATATTTATTATTTTGTTATTGTTTGATTAATATATTTATATATCTATGCCTTTTCTATTTTATTAGATTTATAGTTGTCAAAAATTAATAAAGGAAATAAATTAATAAGATGAGTTTTAAGTTAAAATTTTGTTTCTTTTTTGTGTTAATATAATTAATTTATATATATTGAATTTGATATGCATGTAATATAATTAAATAATAACAATAACACTGGCCTACACTCATTTTGGTGCCTAAGATTTTAGACCTGATTTTGGGTATATTTTCTGAGCTGATACAAGAAAACTAGTCACATTTTTCATATCAGCTCTTTATCTTGATTGCCAATTTCAATACCAAAGTATACAGAATACAAGCGAATTACCGTGTCATTAATCGGTTTCCGTTGATCTTTCATTATATACTCACCGCATATGTAACAAAACATATCAGGATCGTTAATGCAATTTCTTGACTTACTTGCCATCATAAATTTATACGATTAATGTCATAAAAGTAGTTATAACATGGACTGATTTTGAATAAAACCGTAAAAAATTTGAAATAAAAATTATAGGTAAACCAGAGCTGTCAGCTGACATCTAGTAGCAGCAATGTAGTTCATACTAACTACTTTACCGACTACAGATGCGAATAGAGCTGCACCAATACAAACATTTTTTTTTGTAGGCCAGTGTAATTGCACAATTTAATTAGTTTAAAATTAAATATTCATACTTTTTAAAAACTTAAGTTTTTAACACTTTCAATTATTATTAATTTTTTTTCCGCAATATTATTGTAAAAATTTAGAAAAAATAAAACATATATTTGTAGATGATGCTTTGAGAACCTACAAATCATAAAATTAGTTTCAAGACGATATTATGTAATTAATATAATAAAATGAACTTAAATTAAATTAAAACCAAATCATTACTTATGAAATCAGAAGGAAATATCTTTTAGACGCTATGAATTCCTTCATAATCGAAAATGAAAATTTCTTGGCGCTAATTTCACAATATACAAAATATATATATGTACACATAAAAAAAATTTGGTCTTATGCCATAAATATGAAATTTTATTTTTATTTGCACTATTTTGTTAAAAATTAATCCACTATTATATTTTTTTGAGTACGTAGAAATAAAATGGTAATTGAAAAAGTTATTGTAGAAACATTTTGATATGTAAACTAATAGTTAATGTTCAATTTATCTTATACCATTTCACTTTTTTGAAGAAATAAAAATAGTTTTTTAATTTGTTAACACATATAATTTTACTCTAAAATAGTATCTTTTTATTACACTGGAATGAGAATTAAAAAAAAAAAAGCCTCAGCTAGTATTAAGACATTATCTTGAAAAAAGTTTGTATATTACATATTATGTTGAAACTTGTTCAATTCCTTGAATACGAACAACAGACCACGGTTACATTTCAAGTTCAGGTTGAAAATACAAAAGTTAATTACAACCGCAGTTATTACTTTTTTTTCCTAACTCTTTTCTAACTAAAGTTAGAATTTGATTTACGAAATACAAAAAAAATCTAAAGTTTACAATACTTTTTCATTCTACAGTATTTTAATATCTCGGTGTTATTTAAATGTATAGAAAATTTTGATCTCGAAAGCATATTAAAAGGACATTTGGATTTTTGTCACGTTTTTCTTTATGTTTTTTGACATTAATTTGATGAACAGAATTTATGCAATTTGCTTATTGAAAAATCAAACAAAAAAAAAAAAAAAATTATTATGTGCTTTAAATTGTCCTCTCCACCATCAAAATATGTAGAAAAAATGAAGCTGGTTTAAGTTTATTATTATTATTATTTTTTTATTTTCATGGAGATGTAGACTAATTCTAATTTTCATCACTTTTATTTCTTGGTTTTTCTATATCTTCGCAATTTAGGAATATATTATAAAAAAAAAAAAAAATTAATCGGTCGATTTAAAGTTTCGAAATTAGCTATAATAATAATGTCGCAATAATATAATATTTTATTTTGAATAATTTTCATTAATTTTATACAAATTAAGATTATGTCTAAAGAAATAGTCATTAGATTTTTTTTTTTTGGAAATTTCTATTTTAATTTATTTCCTCTCAAATTAGCCTCTATGTTTGACCAAATGAATATTTTTTTAAAGCAAAATTTCTGTTTCGCCTTTAAGGTTTAAGAAAGTACATAAAAGAAAATCATATGGAAGATCCTTTAATAATTATATTCCGATGATTTTCCGAGGTTAAGGCATACATTATGTTTATTTTATATGCATTATCGATCATAGACATAATTCACTTTTATTTTATTTGATTTTCGAAATTAACTTATTATTCCATGTGATTGCAATTTACCCCATTATGCAGCATTTTGGTAATTATAATATATTTCCCCTTACTTATATTTTTTTTTTGGAACCAGATAAAATTTAGGAAATAATTGCTATTTATCGGGACATAGTCCTACAGTACACGTATTATGTATCGTCACTGTACAAAAAAAAGTTGACCACATTCAAAACACCAAGTTTAATGTTAATAATTCATGATTGTTTTATGTGATGAAATTTAAGTATGTTTTTACATATAAAATGATCATATCAAATTCTGAATGCCTTCTTCTAAAATTTTAAAGAAGTTGGAGCTGTTTCCATTAAAGGAGTATAATTAATTCACATTCTAATAAAATTATACATATTTTCAATAAAAAAAGTTGTACTAATACAACATGTTGAAATTTCTTTAAAAACAACTTTTATTTCGTTTCCCTGAGAACTATATACGTTTTTATAGATGGTCAATTTTCGTTCATTTACAAGGGCGACGGTTACGGTCTGTGCAACATTTTTGAATGAATAAAACAGGCGTCAGAGATCGATCGAACTTGATGAAATTACAGTATTGCAGCATATTCAGAGCTCAAAAATGATTGTAACTGAGCAAATATTTGATTAAAGAGAGGTTCAAGAGAGATCAAACAAAAATCAGCTTAGTGGTTACGAAGAAAATTCGAAAATTTTTATTTTATTATAGATTTATACAAATGTTATAACAGTTTTATAAGTAGATACGTTTATGTATATCTATAGAATTTATAAAATTTTCAATGTGCCGCTTTTTTTCATTAAAGCGTTTCTATTTGCAAATATACATAAATTGATTTAATATTAGGGAAGATTTATTGTGTGTATATAATTTTTATTTCAAATCACATCGTTTTATTTTTTTATTATTTACTTTTTAATTTGAAGTTGACATAGTGGTAAAATTTTGTGGCTTGATAACACTAGGTTATACATTTTTGGCAAAATTTATTTGATTTAAGTTGAAATCTGCAGTTGCTGATATGGTGAAAGTAAATGACAACTACCCTGCTCTGACGCAGGCATCTTATGTTTTACTGTCTCAATTAAAGGGTGACCTTCTTCTTTGAACCTTTTTTTTCAGAAATAAATGATATATAAAGTTATTCATAATATTTAAAAAGTAGGAGTCGAAGTTATCCAAGTTATCTATTATAATATTTTTAAGTAAAGTATCCTATTATGAGGAGTTAGTTCTTCTTGATTAACTTCAATTTTATTGCTGGAAGTAATTTATAGATTTAAACTTCTCTATATGTAGCTTGATTCTGTAATTATGAGATTCATGAGTGAAAAATTTACCTTCTATATTATACAGTATAAAAAGTATATAAAATATTTTAAATTCAAATTTAAAGGAATAAAACAAGTCAAGAAAAATTTTTATGTGTAGCCCAGTGTTATCTATCAAAGTAATGAATAAGAAAACATAATTTTGATAATTTCTTGTGCATAGAGCATAATAAATATTCCTGATTGAATTTTGAACTTTAATCAATCAAGATAGAAAAAACGACTAGAGTTGTTACAATTTGTTTTTGACGAATACGTGTTATGTAAACATCTTGATTTTGTTGATAAAAAAAAAATTATTTTAGGTACTTTTTATCTTATCATGTTGTATTTCATTTAATAGGCTTGTCATGTTTAAGTTAAAAATTAAAAATTATGTATGATTTATATTTGCTTTAAATTAATCAATGAGAGCTCTTTAGAAGTCAATTACTTATTTAAAAAAAAAAAAAGAACCTATAAAAATACAAAATAACATAAATAAACACTTCAATCATGTAGTCAAAAGTTACATAGTTACTAAGTAAAAACTAAAGGGTAACTTAAGAAAGGGTTATACTGTGATCTCTTTTTCAAATTTATGATCTTAATCGATGGATTTACATTTAAAATATTGTTTTTATATTCATTTGTTTTTATTACTAATTACAAATATACAGTGCAGGTCAAATCACAAGTATATAATACTAAAGTATAATATAAATTATTTTTTTTATATTTACAGAATGTTTGGAACTGCCCCATGCTCATCTTGTGGTCAAATTATTGCAGCTAACGAATTTGTCATGCGTACTACATCATCTAGTCATCATATTCAACAAAATCAGCAATCACTGTCAGATGATAGTCAAAAATATTTTACAAATCCTATCGAGAACTATGTTTATCATCTTAAATGCTTTGTTTGTTCCAAATGTGCATCACAATTGCGACCTGGAGACAGGTAAAACATATTTTTAAATTATGAGAGTAAAAAAAAAAAATTAAAATACCTTTTTAAATAAATTTGATTTTAATTCTTTATGTTATTCAAATTATTAATATTGATAACTATGATACAGTATCCCATATATGCGAATTTTTCACTAAAATGTTTATAAATATTTATTTTTTTTGTATTTCTAGATATTATATGTTAGCTGGAAGTTTAGTATGCGAACAAGATTGGCAGAAACTATTAAAAAATTCTGTTGCAACTACACCGGTGCGGAAAGGAAAAGTAGGACGACCGAGAAGATCTAGAGACTGAAAACGAGAATGATATTAAAAAAGAACACATATTTTTTCTAGGAAAAAATATTTATTACGTAAAGCCAATTAAAGAAGATTTTAATTATTTTCATTTTTGTTTTTTAATTTCATAAGCTTATATTCTGTGATTTATGTAAATAAAGAAACTAAATATTTTATCTTAATAAATAAATAAAATAAAAGCAAAAAAATATTTATTTTTTTTGTAGCTCAATATATCGTCGTTGACATTGAATAGTATATTATATCCTATTGAATGATATTTTTTTAGTAAAATATGGATCTTAATGGAGCAAACATATGTTCTAATACCGAAAAAAATTCTAAAATCTTGAAAATATTTTTTCTGTAACGTCAAGTCAAACTCAGATATATCAGATTTATGTTTCCGACACAGAACAATACGTACAGACAAAAGAGATTGGAATCACAATTATTAAATGAGATCGATAACAACAATGTTAAGATAATCATTCTAGTGAAGCGTGTAAAAATTAGTAATAATACAATAATTTTATTACATTCGATGGCTTTATTTATTGTCGTTTTAGGATAAGTCAGGTAGTCAGGTTTTAGAATAAGTCAGGTAGAATGGGGCCATTGTAATACCAAAGGGTGTAGCTATTTTTGTTGTACTTAAAGTTATCAATAAGCCCCTGCCGCCATATGAACATCGTCGCTCGCTTCGTGTATATTTACAATTTTGCTCATTGCATGTACTGCAGGTACCATCAGCGTGCAAACAACATGTAAACAACATTTTGAAATTTTATGTTTATTCTGACAAATCCACATGAAATGAAAATAAAACCAACAAAAAGACATAATAAATTTAAATCTAAATATCTCGAAGCTGATGAACATCATCATACTCTCCTTCTCCTTTACGTTTATTCTTGTACTTCATCGAAATAAAAAATATGAATTCGATTTTTATTAACTAAATAATAATAGTATAATATGTATTGATTTTGAAACCAACAATACAAATGAAAGAAATGAAATTAAAAAAAAAAATAGTTTAATTTGTTAATTTTATTACGTAACATAATTATTCGCTAACATAGTAAGAAAACAGCGAGAATATTTATAGTTAAAAAAAAAAAATTAATTTATTTTTTAAAACTAGACTAAATGATGATTATATCATTTAATAGAAATTTATTATTATAATGAAATTTATTTTTACTTTCTCTATATATACATATGCCACGATGTAATGAGTTATTTTCATTAGCATAATTGGACTTTATTTTGAAATGAAAATCCTGTCTAATTAGTAAAAGTGGTGTAGATTTTTATACAAAAATGTATATATACATCTGTATACATGATAAAATGTGTTCTTACATGATACATTATATTCAACTTACATGAGCTTTAGCAAGAATTATATTCCAATTTACCTCCCTATAAATTTAAAAAAAAAAAAAAAATGAAGTAATTAAATGTATATTCACGTATGTATAGTACATGGAGGTTTTTTTCAGTTTCTTAGATTATGCTATACCTAATGCTTTATGATATCACAACGTATATTCTCACATAGTCTAGTAAATAACCAACATTTAACATTCATATATTCATAAAAATAGTAGGAAATATATTTTTAATTTTTTTTTCCTTAAGATTTAATGTATTTTTAAGCTTTTGGAAATACTTTCTTTAACATCTTTCAATATTATAAAATAAATACTAATATGTAATAGTGTTTTATCACTAATTTTGTTACTATATTCATAAGCTACTAACATATATACAATAAGAAAAAATATAAAACATAAATTCAGTAAGGGGCCCGTTTTCAGCATTTAGATTTAAGATATCTTGGTGTAACAATGATGGGTAAACATATTAGGTTCCTTAAAATACCATTATATCAATATCTTTTTAGTCAATAACAAATATCGTCTAAAAATATAACAATTTTTTACGAAATCCAGATACTAGTCCATTTTTTTAAGAATCTATTGAGTTCATTAGTTATAAGCATTTTAGTGGCGGAAGGAACGGACAGACATGTAATGAAAGCATACAATTGTAAATTATTCATATATTCATTCAATAGCAAAACATATAAACATATAGAAAAAAATAAATTTCATTTTATATATAAAGATGCAGCGTACGCCTTGCATCAGCTAGTATTTGATCAGAACAACTTTCCTTTTATAGGTTAATTAGTACTATATTTCTTTTAAATTATTATTTTTTGAAATTTTTTTACGATAAAATTCCATAATAATAATTAACTTAGATTTATTGATATTGTGAGTATAGTGTACCATTATATGCGTGTATATTATAAATTTTTTAATTATTTTTATTACATAATGCGTACACTATGTTCAATATATCCGGTGGTAACACATTTTATAAGTTCTATTTATTAGTTATGCCAATTTAAAATTTAACAATTCGCTATGCTATAATAATTAAGACTAAAAATTTAGAAAATGTGATAAATAAAGTTATATTAAAGAATTTCTGTAAATAATATATTTGCGAAATGATTTGCGTTGGGGTTTTAACATAATAAAATAAAAATATGGATTTTGATGCATAATAAAAATACCTTCCCAATATTATGTATCATTATATATAGTACTTATTATTTAAAACTATCCTAATATGTTGCGAATTTAAAAAAAAATAAAAAAATATGTAAATGATTTAAATATTTTAATAAACAATTACGTATAAAGTAAATTATTATGTTAGGTTAGGTTGAAGTGGGCAAGATTTCTTCGACCTTCGTGTCACCTGTTGACCCATTGTACTTACGCGAAGTAAATCTAACCTAACCGTCTGATTTCCTTTTTAAGGGTCCTAATTATGGCCTTATTTTTAGCCCCTTTTTCAATCAAAAATGAAAAAAGGACTATTTATACTTTAATTTTTAGTCTGTGCGTTCTTCTCGTACTAAATACTTTTAACAAAGAACGGACAGAAAAGAAATTAAAACTTGTATAATGAAAAAAAAAACCTTACAAAAAATGAATTATCTATCCTATTGTAATATTTTCAGATATAGAAATTAAAAACCAATACCACTTTCTTTATTACCCGGAAAAGGCGAAATTGTGTAATAAGTAGAAACAACAAGCATCACATTAAAATAATATAATAACTATGTAGAATAAAATATATACTTATTAGATAAAAACATAGGTACTTTATAATTTTCTTTATTTGCTTAAAAGTGCATGGTGCACAAATTTTCTCTAATGTAAATCAATTTAGCTAATTAGGAATTTATTAGGGTAAAGAAAATTTTGCATCAAGTTATTTTATGTAGGCAGTTAACAAAATGTGTATCTGTACATATGTAGAATAAAGGATATATGTATGTTTGTATATAAGGGTAACAAAAATAATTCATATTATCGTCATTTTTGTTGTATTTGAGAACTGAAATTGTGCTATGCAAAAGATAACAAAGAGCGGAATATATATACAATTGTATTGTTAAGATTTTTATGTAATTTGGAGTATTTCAAAAACCCTATGAAAATGAAAATTATAAAGATGTTAATTTTGATGTTAATAATGTACATTATATAAATACATAAGTATATATACCATATAACTAGATCAGTTAACAAAAGTTTCGGAGTCAAGTCAAGTTCAAGAATTGGTTAAATAAACATTATTTATGCAGAGAGGGGATTTTTATGGTTAGTGAGTTTGGATAGTTTTTTAGATTGTTGTAGAATTCTCAGAATTTTTCTCGGATTAGCGTCCAGACTAGTTAACCTAGTTAATTTTTCTTCAATTAGTTTCTTGGATTATCTGGTAACTGGTAGTGACCTAAAAATGCCTGAAGTTCCTAGAATAAGCTGTTGAAAACATAGCATGATAAAGACAGTTTTATTTTTTCAATATTTTCCTTTATGAAAATAACTTAATTAGCCAGTGATAACTTATGTGCCGGTTCACTGTTTTAGGACCAACATTAACATCATCATAAACTTACTCTTATTAAACTTATAAATACAATATGTTAAAAATTTGAAAAATGAGGAACCACACTAATTTTTTTTAGAAAAATTCATATAAAAGGACATCCACCCTCGATTATTTTGTTAAATTCTCAATGGAAATTAGAATGCCACTTATGATGATTGACATTTGTAATCCTGTTAATGGCCTATAAAATATGCTAAAATTATTATTACATATGTATGTACATAAAGAATATTTGTTTTTTTTTTTTATATAAATTTATAAATCTTTGATGTTGAGGAATATGGACCAATAATTCTGTGGCATAAATGAACAGTAACATAAGTTGAATAAATTGAAATTTTTTCTTTATTTTTAAAACAAACTAATTTAGTATTTTTTTCAGTTTTTTTCGGCTTCAACATTTAAAAATTATATGCGAAGTATTATGACTTAAATTTTATAGCTTTATATTGATTCAGTTGATTATAAGGATATGAATTTAAGACTTTCAATACGTGTTTTCAAAAATGAAAAAAAATAACAAGTAGTTATAAATCTATTTTCCATTGTTGACACAGAATTATAAAGTTGAAAATTTATATAAGGTGTACAAAGCATAAAAAATTATAAATAAAAATATGTACAAAATATACAATATTTTTGAATCAGTGAATTTTTTCAAAACATCATCTACATTATAAAGTTTAAGATGGGAAATGTCACATTCAACTTGATATTTTTATTACAAACATGAACCATAATAGTGAAATTCCCAATTTTTTTTATTTTAAGCGATAAATAAGGATTCATTTTAAGTTCGCATTACAGACAAAATACAACCAGTCAAAATCTAGAATTTGTATATTTAATAATCAGGGAGCTATAAAGATTTACTTGCTCTGAACAAGTGTGGAATTACGTCAAACACTCTTAATTTGACCATTTGACGCTTTCTGTCAGTTTGGGGAGCTTAAGTATTTTTTTTGACTTGATAACATGCTTGTTTGACTAAAATTAAAACTTTAACTTTTTCAACGTTAAATTTAAAGCGTGAGCTTAGATTGGTATTGCAACCTTAACTATGAAATCTCTTATTAATAAATTTAATTTCCAAATTAATAAATAATTAACTGAAAATAATTAAAAAGAATTAAATCTTGGAACTAAAATGAACTTTTTATTTCAATGAATTAAGTTTTTTAAAGTACGATTATAAAGACGCATTCTCACAAACCGATTTTTGTTGACCGATTAAAGTTGATCAACGAAAGTTGAATGAAAATTAGGGGCATTCAAACTTTATTTGTGTTAGTTGATTAATCTTTATTAAAACGTGTGAACACAAACGATTAAAGTAGTAATCAACTTCTGTTCATCAAATTTAATCGGTCAACATAAATCGCGTCGTGAACTTAGGTCTTAGAATTAGCCTGATCGGCTTCATTTAGATTTAAACTTAACATTTACAACTTTTTTAATTTAAATCAAGATCTTATTATTGGCTCAGAAGTATTTGGTTCTCGCTAATCGTCCATAAATCCGATTTGTTGTTACTGGAAACGGAGGCCAGTTTTGACGAAATTTCGAATCATCAGCCAATTCTTCTGGTGTAAATAAGTTTTTCGAAAATTTCGAGTTATAAAATCTGATTGGGGGACGATAAATTGGTTTATTTTGTAAAATTATTGCATTTATTTCGGATTGCATGTTTCTTATGGCTTCATTCAACCACTTTGATTGGGTTAAAGATTTGATTCTTGCTGTGTTTTCTCTTATAAAATCTTTCTTCTTTGCATATAATTCAGCATTTGGATCCATATCCATGATTATGAAGGGGTTAAAAAAATTACAAATCCTAATAGACAAATCAATTTTATTACAGATTAATTATAAAAAAAAAATTACTAAAAAATTTAGATACAATTTAAATTCCAATGAAAAATTGATACTTTACATAATTAAAATTAATTTTATTATAGGCATATAATATACATAATTAAGTATACTATAGAGCAGTGATGCCCAATCTTTTATAGCTACGGGCCAAAATATATTTCAAAAAACATAAAAGCGTTTGGGGCCAAATTAGGGTTTCCAAATATCCGGACTTTCTGTAACCGAGGTTATCGGATAGTAATTCTAGAATTATCCGGCGGATACCGGATAACCGTATAAAAATAAACAAATAATATTGAATCTAATTATGAATACTATTTATTTTTTATAAATAAAATTTGAAATATATTATTACATTTTTTGTTTTTTTTTCATTTAAATAATAGTATTTCAGGAACACTAATAAATTAAGTGATGTACAAGAAAGACGAGATCTAATTTTGGTACAAAAATTTCCTGGAACCGAAAAAGTTCTCTGAGTCTGTTGAAGTCGGCTTCGCTGTAGGCCCTACTTTGCTTGGAAAATTCAACAAATTTAATTTAAAAACTTAAAATTATAATTACTAGCCTACTTTTTTTGGAAAATTTAACAGATTTAATTTGAAAACTAACCGTGAGATTTTTAACGGATATCGGATACGGTTAAGAGTATAAATAACCGCGGATACCGGATACAGATATACCCCAGGCCAAATATTAAAAAAAATCATTCTTTCAACCTAGCTCTACATATTACAAATAAATGACGTATTTTGATATTTTAGAAAAATTTAGTGAAAACATTAAAAAAAAACAAAATTTCAGTATCAATTTTACGCTTCTTGTTCATTGCGGTGATTTTAGTTCAATATAATTGTGTTAAATATAATGTGTCAATATATATATTTTTTGGGAAAGTATCGCGAGTCTGTAAAACTAATAACTTGTTGTTTTGAGTTTAACAGACATCCAAGCTTTAAATGTAAAAAGAGAAGCTTTCTATATGTATCTTATTACTAATTAATTATGTATGAATTCGTATAAAAGTAATCCAGTATTCTTGCTACTTGAGAGCCAAATTAAAAAAATAAAATATTTTTTTCCTGTTTAAGAATTGTTACTGTACGAAATAAAAAATAAATGAAAAAAAAATTATAAGAAAACTTTTATTTTTCACTTTATTTTAATACTTAAAAAAAAATATAAGTTTATAAACATTTGAAGTGAATGTATTAATAATAAAATTAAAACGGGCCGGATGAAAACGCTTAGCGTGCCGTACATGGCCCACGAGCCGTAGTTTGGGCGCCAATGCTATCGAGTATAGGCTATACGCTATAAGTATTATTGCTACAAAAGCGTTTTCTCTGTTTTCTCGGATTAAATTTAATCAACAAAAGTTTTATTCTATTTGAAAAGTTTTTTGTGTCGTACGCTTCAATAAAGGCTGAATAAAACGAAGAGTTTCAGTATTTTTTTTAACTATTAATTTATTTAGAATTCTGATCAACTGTGTTGAAAAAAAAAATCTCACTATAATTTTCATTCAGCTTTCATTCATCAACTTTTATCGGTGAACAAAAATCAATTCGTGGGAACGCGCTTTTGTGGGAACATTGGAACTTTAATTTAATTTCAATTAATCCGAATAATATATATTGAGCGTAAAAACGTTGTAAAACTCCTTGGAATACCTAAAGGATAAAATGTTTTTATATAGTTAGGATTAAAAAATAGTTTGAAAGCAAGTTGTAGATTTGTAATATGAAAATATGACAGTCGATATAAAACTTTTTTCTCATTCATTTCATATTTCAATAATTTATAATTATTAACCTTTATTTTGCCTGAAACTTATAAATTATTAATTAATTTTTGCTTTTGACGTCATCATCATCAATTTTTAAATACATTTTTTGTTATTGGTATATAGAAATTTTAAGGATTAAAAAGGATTTTAACGTTTATTCCAATAAGATTCCAATTAAAAGTAATTTAATTAATAAATTTACCATAAAATTGTAATAATAATAAATACCTTATAATAAATATAAATAAGAAAATAGGTTCAGTTGTTATTATAGATGCATGTATGTTTATGTTTGTTTGATAAATATATATAAAATTAACACTATATCTATATACAGTTTGGAAAAGTTTTATCTAAACGAAACTTAGTTTTAGAATATAATGAAAGTTATGTAAGATGTGATAATAAACTGTAATGTAAACTTATTTTATTTTTAAAACATTTATTTTATAGCATGTTGAAGTTATTGACAATGCAGTTTGTCCAGAAATTTCATCGCATAGTCGATGGATTTAAGTTTAATGCAAAAAATATAATACAAATATTAAAAATTAATATGAAACTAAAAAATGACTAATAGAATCACACATTAAAAATATTTTTATTTTTTGTTTCTGTAAAAGTGAGTACAAAGTATTTGCCTTTGTCAGTGCATTAAATTTTTCAAAAGACGTCTTTGGCCTACCAGTAGAGATAAACACTGAAAAAACAGATAACTGCGGCAGCTATATGTTCTGTCCTGTGTATAGTGTAAATCGAATTAGTGAATGACGTCATCAAAATTTGCTTTTTTATCATAGCAAGGAAAATAGCTAACAGTTTTACTTTTTAATATGTCTGTTCATATGATTATAGCAATATTTGCTGTATAATTTTGAGTAGCAAATTTTGTTCAATTCATTTGCTATATATTTTTGGCCGGGTTATTATGTATTTAATTTTGATAGTTTTATTTCCATATCCTACACTTGCTCCTTTTATTAATGACTTTGTAAACAAAATGTCCTCAATTACCGAAGCGACCATTTTTGTATGGAAATACTCATCGACATTTGAGAATAAAAAAGCCGTCACTCTGTCTTAAGAACGTTATTAATGTTTTCATGCTTCCAGAGAGAACATCAAAAGAGAGACTGGAAAATCTTTTAAATTAAAAAAAAAAGGAAATTATCAACATTAAGTCACAACTATCAAGTATGCCATGTATAGTATATTATAGGCGAAGTGCAACAACTCATCGGTACTTAACTCATCGGTCGATTTTGGATAAGTTATATCCATTTTAACTCATCCGAAAATTGGCCGATGAGTTATATCCTTTGGAATGACATAACTCATCCACCTCAATGCTTATTTGTGACAAACACTACGGTACTTATTCCTTGGCCGATGATTGGCCCCATTTTTGTGTTAGCAGTAGAGGGAGTGTCCCAGAACGAGAAAAGGGGGCGGAGGGTGAGGGCTGCGGGCGGGCGGACTGGTGGTTGGTCAGTGGGATTTTCGGCTGGCGCGTAAAACCCACTGACCAACCACCAGTCCGCCCGCCCGCAGCCCTCACCCTCGGCCCCCTTCTCGCGTTCTGGGACACTCCCAATACTGCTAACACAAAAATGGGGCCAATCAGGTCGGTAAATGTAATGTATTTATCTTATCGGCCAATGAGTAAATACCCAAGTTTTTGTCACAAATCACAAATAAGCATTGAGTTGGATGAGTTATGTCATTCCAAAGGATATAACTCATCGGCCAATTTTCGGAAGAGTTAAAATGGATATAACTTATCCAAAATCGACCGATGAGTTATTGCGCGGACCATATATTATAGTGTGTCATAGTATGGTATAGTATAATAATAGTATAGTATAGTGCACTACTATGTACAAAAATGGTATCCAATATTAATATTTTAATGTTATATATATAGTAATAAACATTATTAGTTAATAAAACTTATATTTTCATAAAATACCATTATTTTCTACAATAATTATTTTAGTCAGAAAAAAAAAAAGTTTATTCAAATTTAATTAATATATGATTTTATTATTATTATATATGTAACTAACTAAACTACTGATTTTTTAGACGGTAATGCAAAAAAAAAATCTTATATTGTGAAGGAGAAATTATCTTTTTTATGTTGTTCCCTTATGCTACACTGCTATTTTGTGAATGTAAATAAATTAATTTAACCAAGCTATTATAAAAAAAAAAAAAAAATTATTCAATTACTTTCTCGAAAAAAACAAAAGAAAATGTCTTTTCAGTGGAGCTTTTATATTATATAGCTTTGACTACTATTATTACTATTATTGTTATTATTGTATGAAACTATACGGTCGATATATTTGTTGTATACTATATATGTGAATATATATATAGCAAAAAGGTAATTTGATCTACAACAATGAAGGTTTTTTCGTAATAAATTTTTCCAAAAAAAAATAAAAATAAAAAAATAAAAAGATAATAATAATACCCGTAATAATAATAGATGAATGTTATACATAGAAAATGACTATGCAGATGGAAAAAATTTTAACGGTAAGAGTGGTATACTTCATAAACGAAAATTTTTAATTAATTTTGTTTAAAATTTATTACATTAAAAAAAAAGAATCTTATTTTCTTTTTTTGCCTTCCATACACACCTATTGAAAATTCACTGTAATTTTCCATTCCATATAGCTAGAATTTTGAGTACATAAGATTTTATGCATAAAATGTTATGCAAAATATTTTGTATAAAATACACAAAATCCTTGAAATTAGACTTTATAAGACCAAGAAATTTTCGCAATAAATCGTTTAAATTTTATTTTCAAAAAGATATTTTATTATATTATAATGTATACATATAGGTATATATTTTATACATAATGTATGTATTTAAAATTTATTTTTATTTATATTTTTTTTGGTCTAATTAGAGGGTTAACTTTTTTAATTTTTATAAGTTTAAAAATCTTAAAATATAACATATTAGTAGTGTATAGTTAGTGTAGATATGTCTTAAGTGTTCATACACATTATAATATAATAAGTTTGCTTATTAACATTGTATATTTATTATTTGCATTCATTAATTACCGTATTCAAGAATAAATACAGAAGTCGTCCTCATCTAATATTCAAATCGATTTAAAGAAACAGGACATTCACAAACTTCAACAGATCGTAAATTTTGTGAATCAAACAGGCTTTCAAAGAGTAATTATCGTTTTTTAATTGGGATATAGAGCAAATGGTGTTTCTAAATAATATTACGAAAGCTGTCAAACAATAGATAAATGAAAACTTTTTCTACTTTTTTTTTCTTCACATTTCAAAAATTATCTTACGTCAAAAAAAGAATGCTTATTATGTTCTGCTATTATAACGTAATTTTAGCATAAAACATTTTTCATCAATTTTGTCCAAAGCGATAGTTGTAAAAAGACACAGAATTATTTTTTTTGTTTAAGAATTACTCTTTAGATTTTTCTTTACCTATTTAATTTTAAATAAAGTTATAAAGAAGAAAGTAATCAAATTGTCAATTTGGAAATAATTGTTATTAAAAATTTGGATTGTTTTAGAGTTGTAACATCTTATCACAAAATGTTAAATACATATTTATGTCTGCACGAGCTAATTAATTACTTAAAGAATTTGTTTTCTTTTTTGTTGTAATCAATGTATACTCCATTTTCAAATCTTAAATCAATAAAAGTATATAATAATTTAATAAAGTCCTAGCGGAGATGTTAGCTTCAGAATTGCTTGTTGTTTTCTGATAGCGTTTACGCATTGATTATATTTGACAGACGATGCCGAGACTAAGATGATGTGCATAAATGTTTTGTAATATATTTTATGCATAACACTACACTCAGATAAAAAAACTCATAAATTTTTCGTGTATGTTTTTTGTCAATTTTTGGTATTTTTATTAGTAATTTAGGTTTCTGATATAGTCTATATATGTAGGACAGTGGTTAATAAATTTGTTTAGTTCAAGGCTTCTTCCATAAAACTATATTTAATTTTTATTGCATGTCGATTTTTATTGCCGGTTCTTTTTATCTTCATTTAAAATATTTTCTTTAAGAATTTTATGGTGTAGAAAAATATAACAATTTACCGGCCATTTCAAATCCGCAAACTAAAATTCGGGTTTTTTCACAGAAATTTAAAAAAATATTATTTAAATCTAATGCCTTGTTTATAGCTAATTTACCTATCTGAAAAAATGGTACCGTAAAAACCGATTTTCTATGTTATTATTCTATTTATATTTAAGCAAATTTACTGAAAATGAAGATATTAATTTTATCTATTTTTCGTAAAAAGAATTTTTTTAAAATATTTTCAAATAATTAAGAAAATTGAATTTATTTTTTTTTGATACTTCACAAAATTATTTTTTTGTTTCTTTTTCATTACGTTTCCTACCTATCATAATATTTTTTTACGATACCTTTCCTGTCAAAAAAATTTATTTTGTTTTTTTTTATATATTTTGAAAATGATTTTTTGCTTTCAGATAAAATTAGCTGTAAATAGGTTTCCGGAACATTCCTCCAAAAATTACTTTACTGTGGTAGCTATAAACAACGCATAAATGATTTATTTTTTATTTGTACCTAAACATTGTCAACTATAAATGTTTTATATTATTGTGAACTATCTAGAAATACGATTAACATCAAATATTATGTTGAATTTTTAAACACCCTAAATTGTGTATCTCCCTATATACCTATACCTTACATAGATTATAAAAGAAATTTAAATTATTTGTAATTTTTATGTACAATTAATGTTAGCATTCAAATTTTAATTGAAATAATTTAAACATTTTTTTTTATCTTTTGAAAGCAATAAAATTAAGATACAGATAAAAAGTTGACACTATAAAGCACATAAATTCAGTGAAAACATTATAAAAAAAATTATAAAATGATGAAGCTAACATTTTTAGAAAATAATATTTTTGGATAAATTCATACTAACTAAAATTAAGATTTTCTCAAAGGATATTTTTTCTTTAACTTAAAAATTCAGAATTCAATAAAAAATATTTCAATTTTTATTATACAATTCTGTTTTGTTATACCACTTTCTAAAATATATACAAATATTTTTACATAAATTTGAATTAAAAAAAAAATGTTTTGATTTAATTTAGAAACATATGTGGCATATTGGACAAAACACGAACCTTTGTCTAGTTTAAATTTTTGTTTAATTTTCTTTACTTTGTTTTTGCATAGAAAACGATATTCCCTATATTTTTATAGAGCTAAATATCTGATTGTCGCAATAGAAGGGAGTTCATAGTAGATTTTATAGGTTTACTGTCAGATTCAATCGTTATTATACACATATTTAGAAGTTAGTTTTATAACGAAATCTTGCATTCATTTTTAATTGATGTTTTTCTCCGAGTACGAACTTAATTTAGTATATTACTATATTCTGATTTGGAGATGACAATGTCAACATAGTACGTATGCTAGTAGTACGTATGCTAGTAGTACGTATGCTAATGTATGGAAAATAAGGCTATATGGTTATGTATTAAATTTTAACTTCTAGAATTTATCACACTTTTCAAGTTAAAATTACATTTCAAAATTTTATAATATTCATTTAAACTAGATTGAATAAACAGTGTTTGAGATTATTGTAACTCTAATTATATCATCTATCTTCAACTTAAATGCAGAGTTAATTTTTTTTAAGAAGATGTAGACTAATTTTACAGTTTTCAATGAACATATTCAAATTTTTTTTTCTCGTATATTGAGCCATATGTCAAATAGGATTATTCCATGAAGTGATAATAACAAAAATCTAATTTTTTATGAATGAATAATTTTTTTTTTTTTTTTTTTTTATTTGAAAAAGAAATTAATAAAAAATAAAATCTACCTTTAGCATTCTGGATTTATAAAGTGAGCGAATAAAATAAAATATCTTGCTTGCATATACTAAGTTGATTTGGAATAAGTTAATTCACAAAGTTTCAAAGTTATTAATTTTATTATTTTTATAACATAAAGTTCGTGTGTGCAAATCTAGAACATACAAAAAAATAATAATTTTATGATTCTAATCAAAGAATAGTTTGGAATGATTCACTGATTTTCATGTTCAAGTAAAAAAGTTAAAGAGCCTAAAATTGTCCGTAATTGTGGTAATTACCGAAATAAGGTTGGGTTTTATGCAAGTTACAAAATGGCAAAGAACCACGGTATCCAAAAAATTAATTCTGATTGGGTTTAAAAAATGAATGAATTGAAAATGATAAAGTGATTAAACTATCCTCAATTTCGAACAACTGGGATTTTTATTGGTATTAAAGTCTATATACTGCATACCATTCTTTATAATACACTCTTGTTTATTCAGTTAGATCTAAATGAAACTAAAATTTTATGTAGCAAAGAACTTAATAAACTTTCCCGTGAAATTGAAACTATTGAAATAAAACTATAAATGTATAAAAAAAATTTTAGTCTAAAGAAGACTAATAGTTTATGAAAAATAGTTCATGTCCGAAATTTTATAAACTTTCACATAGAGTATTAATTATTATTTTTGCGAATAATAAAACGATATGTTATTTCAAAAAGTTATAGAAACAAATTAAACTTTTACAGTAATTTTATTTACCTGAAAAGTGTACAAAATTCCATTTTAGCTTTTATGTAACAACTCACTTATAAAAAAAAAAAAATGATTAAAAATCATATTAGAAAGAAGAATTTTAATTAAATTCACAAAAGAGGTTTTTTTTTCTATGCACATATAAAATTTTTTTTTTTTCTATGAGAAGCAAATTGATTCAAAAACGGCTTTTGTGTTTTCCTATAACGAAAAACCCTTAACATGTTGTTCATTACAACACTATAACACCATATAGTATTATGAATGCAAAAAGAAAGGTTAAAAGGATCAAAAGGACATTTTTATACATCAAAATGTTTCAAAATGTATTGCCCTTAAACAACTTTTTTTTTTTAATAATAATAATAATAATAAAATATGTGTGTAACTGCATACATATAAGTCATGTGTTTAAGCATTATAGTAAACATACTTATAATTTGATATATTTTAAATGTACTTAGTATAGAACAATCATCTATGAAAGTAATAAAAATAGATTGGTTTGAAGCTACTAAACTACATATATGTAAATGTAAATGTAATAAGCAAAAGGCATTAATTAAGAATTGGAGTCAAAACAAATTGAGTTTAGATTTATCGGTCATAAATACATTAATTTATAAAACAATGGTATTTAAATAAATTTAGACGCTGAATTTAGGTGATTCTAATAATTGATAGCGATGGAGTTAGTTGTTGATGTAATTCGTTATCGATTGTAGAAAAATCTAAAATATGATACGAACGAAATTATTTTAAATCAAAATATGGAAAACTGGTGATACATACTTCGTTTATAGTACTCAATTTATTTTTTTAATTATACAACATTCACTGAAATTTCTAATTTGAGGGTCAATAAGAAATTTTTCTTTTATAAAGTTGTATAAGTAATTTAAAAGTTTTAAATAATGTTCAAACCAACTAAATAAATAAAACCACTTTATTTCTTAATAAGAATGCAGCTGACATGCATATAACCACATTAATTAAGATGTCTTAACTCTATATGAGGGATATAATAATACAAACGTTTTACATTAAAATAAAAAAGAGTATTATATTGAAAATAAAAAAATAAAAAGAAATGTTTATAAAAGTGTGTCTTAAAAAAGTTTTATTAACTTATGTAAATATCAATACATAACTAATATAGTGTTAGAAAAATAAAATTTTATATTATTATTATAAATTGGATATAATATTTTTTTGTTCTTATATTATGCATACTTTACACGTCAATTGGAATTGTTTTTCTGTGCCAGCAAAGATATCCAATTTTTTCAATAAATGAAAGAAATATTATTTCTATTCAATTTATTTTAATTAAGAGTGCAATTGAATGAAAAACATAATCAATGTTCTGCCGAAACATTTCCTAATGCCAAGAATAACTATGGTAAACGAACAAGCAAAACTTGAAAAGAATCATGATAAAACAACATGGTTAATCGGTAATAATAATACTTAATAGAAGAATATTTAAAGTTTTAAAAACAATTATTTGGTAATTATAGGAAACTTGTCGATGTGTTTAAGAACATTTCACGTTCAAAACCTAATTCACCTAGTTTATATACTTTTTGGTTTTCAATCTGAATGCATATTAATTCATCAAGTGTATTTTTAGTATTCAATTCATTTCGAAAACAATTATTGTTTGAGAATGAGATGTATTTAGCCATCGATCTAATTCTTTCGCTAATTGATAATTTTTGGTTCAGAAATCGGTTACAACCAATACGTATTTCTTTATTTATTGTTAAAAAGAGTATAATTTATTTGATTAGGTAAACAATTTCAAAATTTTCAAATTAAAATATTTCTAAATTTATTTATGAATATAAAAATTATAAATAGGACATACAATAACTTACATTAAGTAAGTACTTATAATTAAAATTTTCTTTGTTGCTATGATACAAAATTATTCATATTTCTAACAATTTAGTCTAATTTGAGAATCAATTATTGATATTTTGGTCATATAAAATTCATATTATAAAGTACCTAAAGTAACGATGCTAAAAATTTACAGAAAAAAAAAATTATGAAGTACATAGAATAGATACATAATGTATATAAAAATATATACAATAGATATTTATATGCTTCATTGTAATTAAACACGAAGACAATTGTACATATTTCGCTTTATGTTATTGTTATTATTATTATTATTATTATTATTATTTTATATCATCAGCTCTAGAGATAGAAGGCTATAACTAATTTAATTGTTTTAATAATTAACCATAATGCTCTAGTACAACTATTTGCAATTACCCAAAATGATGTTCATTGTCTTTTTGAAAATAATTCGTTATCGTTAATTAATTATTGTTGTTGTCAGCTTACGTTGAAATTGGTGATTATGTTAAATTTAATGTACATACTATGTGAAAATGTATATATATCTATAGTATAATATATTAAATTATATAATATGTACATGTACACTATTAATATCTACATTATACATATTGACATAAATATGTATAATGTATCTGAAAATAGAAAATGAATTATATAGTTAGATTTATAACTAAATTAAAATAATATATATATATATCAGTGGCGAGCGGTCTAAGGTGCTCCAGGTGCAGAGCACACTCTCTTAAAAAATACCTTATCAAAATAAAATTATAAAAAAAATTATATCTAGCTAGAGTTTTTAAATCAATATGTTTTTTTTTTCAATACATACTGGCAAACAAAAGTACTCTGAATATTTTCAAAAATCGCGTTAGAATCTGAAAAAAGTAAAAACTAAAAATTTACCATTATCGCACAGCAATTATAGTTATAACAAATTTTTTGGTGCTAATCAGGTGCTAGCACAATTTGCTTGAACAAACGTAATAAAGCTTTTTATTTTTCATATAAAAAATTTCCAGCATTGCGCATGCGTAATCATTTTACACAAGCAAAATAACAAAAAATAAATCCTTTTGTGTGCTACAAAATTTCTGCACCTCTCTATCAACAAACGAACATTATAAACAATTTCTGATCCTACACAAAAAACTCTAGTGGAAAACTGTGAAGGTGTAAGCTTTTTATATTGTTTTGTGCTTTTGATGTTTTGCCGCTCAAGGGAATTTTTCTCTCTCTGAACATAGGAACTCTAGTGGAAAACTGTGAAGGTGTGTTTTGTTTTGTTTTGTTTTGTGCTTTTGATGTTTTGCCGATCAAAGGAATTTTTCTCTCTCTGAACATAAGAACTCTAGTGGAAAACTGTGAAGGTGTGTTGTTTTGTTTTGTGAACATAAGAATCTTAAGATTCTGAAAAGTAAACGGTTGTAAGTGACAATAATGTTGTCTTTAAAAAAAAATTGTTTAATGAAATGTTTTTGTTAAAATTTAGTTTAATGCTTCTCAGGAAAATTTTGGAATAAAAATATTCTGAACGTAAAATATTCTAGTTGCGTTTGGTTGGTGTAATTAAATCTCAAAAGGAAATTACAGTAACAAAATGCATGTTGAATTTTTTTACACAGAATATTTTTATTTTAAAATTTTTTGAGGAGAAGCACTATTGTGAAATTAAATTTAATTCAAAACATTATAAATTATAAATAACTACAATCTAGATTAATAAAAAAAAAATAAAATAAAATAAAAAAGAAATGGAACCATAGTCCCTCTACGTCCTCATCATTGGTTCTGGGTCACTCCAAGGGTGGGACAACTCTGCACACCTTCAAATAAAAGTCACCGCACGCCACTGATATATATATATATATCAAAAAAAAAAAGTATATATATCTCAAATGATATACTACACATAATAGAATACAACAAATTTATATAAATTAAACCAATAAATGATTAATAATCATATTAAAAATAAATATTAATAAAATAAAATATTAAATGCAGTCAAAAAATCATTTTGGAGAAATTGTAAATTATAGATTTAAAAAAATTATAAATTATAGATATTGAAAATTAATATATTATAGCTAAGAATAAATCCTGAACACAGGAAATCAAATAAAACAATCAATGTATTTAGTTAGTAAATAAATTTTAGATTTTGTTTTTTTCATTCAATAAAAAGTAATAATATAGAAATAACAATGTGTTGTTATTAGGAAAATCCCACAGGTCCTTAAAGGTAAATAAGAAATGCTGATATAAGGTCCAGCTTTAGATGACCATAGCCATGAGCTGAAGAATGACT